>PVNU02000623.1:0-92901 GCA_003013855.2 Liriodendron chinense | reverse complement strand
ACTCAACTGCCACAACACAACAGTCGATGCCCTACCCATCTAGACGGTATCCGCCGGTTAGACTGCGCAGGTACACACAACGGCAGAATGAACTTCCCGAGGTCACCTGTCCCTACATTGACAGGCGCGGGCCCAGAGTCGTCCATCTCAGTAATAAACCTTGACAGTTTCAACCCGGGTATTCCGCCAAAATATGGGACATAGACATCCGACTAATATAAAGGTGGTTCAGTACATGGCAGAGCAAATACAGGCCCCATGGCCACAAACTCTAGAACCATAGTCCCTGCTGACTAGCCTTTTGCCTTCTAATCAAGGGTCGTCGATCATTCGATGTAATTAAGGGTCCGTGCCAGACCACGGCCTGGAATGTACAAGATCTCGGAATCTCTGGAATAAAATTCGCCTTGCGATATCTCTTCTCTTGTGTACCTTTGTGAATGCTTGTAATTGTCTATGAATGTGTCCATTATTCAGAACCCCAGAGCAATAAAACACAACATTTCAAGGAAAATGTCCCCTTTGGGAGTTCATTTTTCCTAGTTCTAACATCCCTGCTGCTGGAAATTGAATTGAAATCCCATCGGCGGGGATGTACTGAAATTGAGTAAAGGTCCCATCGGCGGGGACATGCTGAGAAAGGAAAGGGGTCCCATCGGCGGGGACATGCTGGAATCTATTGAGATTGTTGTTTGTAAGATTGACTGGAAGCTGACTGAAAGTCCCTGCGACGGGAATGCTCTGAGATGGCCTTGCCGTCGCAGGAAGGTACTGAGAAGGATGCCCCATAGTGAAGGGCTGAGATGTCTATTGTCGGTAGTGTTGGGCAGACTCCGATGGTTGTGCTTGATTCGAACTGGAGGCCGGAGGGACCCGGCATGGCTGCTGAGATTGCTGAACTGGGCCAGCTTGGTTGTTGGCTGTTGCGGTAGCTTGTGCTTGCATGAACTGCAAGAGCATTTCTTGCATTGCTCTCATTCCTTGTGCCAATTCTTGCATAATTGGCGTATTCCAATTGGTTGCTGCGCTGGAGGTTGCACTTCGGCCATCTCGAGAGCGGGGAATAGGTGAGTTTCCTCTTCGTGGTCGGACATGGCTTGTTGAGCCCGAGTGCGGATTATGTTTCGGAAGTGAAGTTGTTTCCGAAGACGTTGAGCCCAAGGAGGCGCAATGGTGATGAATATACTCTACTCTCTTTTGGGTTTAGGAATTTTCTATTTTTTTTTTGTTTTGGGTAGAATGCTATGCAGATGAGATTGTATGAGGACTAATGACTTTCAAGCATAGGAAGGATTTTATTTTTCAAGTTGGATCACGACTAGTGAGACTAGCATATCCCCAGAAGAGTCACCATTCTGTGGACGCTCGCCGTTTCGCGCTCTCGAATGTTCTCCCTTCTTTTCAGAAGAAGATGGTGCGTGCGCGCGAATCGCTGTTTGTGCCACTGGTTTGCCTCATTCTCGAGGGCTTTTTTATCTATTGTCGTGTTAAGTTGGATATGTTGGATGAGTTTGTGTAAGACCAGAGTCACCACTTCGAATCTACAGTCGGCTAGACCCCGTAGAAACGTTAGAGAAGGGGATCCGAAGATTCCTTCCTCTAAAATGACTCCTTTTGATCTGCGACCAGAGATTCGAGGTAAGGGATCATGGTTACAGGGTGGGAAGATGTTAGGCACCCCACACTGCCCGTACCGAAGTACGGTCTGTACTTCACAGAATCGAACTAATACTTGAAAGTCTGATTTAATCCTCGTGCATTCTCATGAATGATATGATGTGTGAATGTAAGTCTGAACAGTAAGAGTTTCTGATGGGCAGGTTTTCATTAACAGGCAAGCCCAGAGCATACGCTCGAACTGACAGGTGCTTTATGCGGGATGCATGCTGTGTGTTTGAATAATCAAAGTGTTGGCAGTGATATGATAAGCAGGGGGGTTGGAAGAAAAGTAAATGTTGCACTTATGCTAGATGCAAATGAGATGATGCTGATAAAAGAGTAGCTGGATGGACGGAGGTGTCGCAAGGGTTTGCTTCGAGTGGTTAGATCAAGACTTGGGTGGCTTGGGAGACTTGGGCCAGGGTCAGGCTGGGCTGGACCAGGGCTAGGCTCTTCTCCCTCGGGCTCTCCTTGGTGGAGGAATGAGCTAAAGGGATGGAGGTGGACTCGAAACTAATGGGATTTCTCTGGGAGTTGTGGGATGCTGTGAATAAGAAGGGGTGGGGGTATTTATAGCAGCGGAGAGTGGCAGATTGTGTAAATAAGTTTACGGCCGCGCTGCTTCAGTTTCGGAGCGTACGGCCTTCGAACCTGAAGCAGAAAAGCCCGAGGTTCGGAGTCCGGACCTGCTCTGAGGCTGTGATTCGAAACTCGGTGAGTTGACTGGGTTTGAAAAATGGGTTGACACGGTGAGTTGACTCGGTGATTTGACTTTGCGGGTTGACTCGGTGATTTGACTCAGCGGGTTGGCTTACCAAGTTTGACCTTTTTAGGATTTTTTGACTAGTTTTTCTTATGGGGGTTTTTTTTTTTGGGCTGATGTTTAGGGGTGAGTTGACTGGGTTCAAGCTTGAGCTGGACTATGGATTGGGGCTTACAAGGGTGAGTTTGGCTGGGTTTGGACATGGGATTTGGGGGTATGGTCCTCCATTCATTTAGCTATCTCTACCCACATTGTAGCCGAAGGTGGGGTGTCTACAAATATATGTGGCTTATCCACATCGTCCATTCATTTCGCGGGTTGATTTTAGTGCACGAACCCAAATTTGAGGTAGATCCAAAGCTCAAGTGGACTAGGCTACACGAAATAGTGGGTTGAACGCTTACCATTAAAAACCTTTTACGACCATGATTTCCTATGGTGTGGGCCACTTTAGCTTTGGATCTGCCTCATTTTTCAGCTCATGCCCTAAAATGATTGGGTAAAATGGATGGACGCCATGGATATGTCACATATATCGTAGTGGACCACAAAATTTTAAATCAGCCTTTTATGGGACGAGTTTCAAGATGAAAAAACCCCTTTTGTGGTACCATTGCCGGCAGGTGACCAGTTTTCTAGATAAAAATGCTAATTACAATTTCACAAAAAATAAAAAAGAGAAGAAAAACTATTTATAAAGCCTTGGTAATTTCAATACTAAGAAATGTTTTCTTAGGAATCTCCATTATTCCCTATACCATATTTACAATTTTCCTTTTTTTTTTTTTTGTCAAAATCAACAATTGTATTTTTTTTTCTTTTTTTCCTTTTGCTAATTCCCAAATTTAGGGATTTGATTTGTGTCCCTTTCTTTATAAATCTCAATTATTCCGTGTACCATATTTACAATTTTCTTTCTTTGTCAAAATAAGCAATTGTATTTTTTTTTTTTTTTGCTTCCCAAATTCAGGGATTTGATTTGGGTCCCTTTTCTTTTTATATATAAATTCAGTTGTATGATGATACAGAGTCTACAAGAGACATTTATCAGAAATTCCTTTTTCATTTTTGTAAATTTTTTTATGATTTAAAATCACCAGGATCCAAGGTAAATATTTTACAACATCTTTTATTTTCGAAAAGTAATATTTTTGTTGGAAGGAGTCATGGGCGCATTTGTTTTTTCTAGAAATAGTCCCATACAACATCATACATAACTCACAGTACAATGTTTTAGTTTTCGGCTTATATGTCACTTTGGTGGAACATGTGATCGGTGAAAAGGGTAGAGCACTCATGAAGATCACTGGAAGTGAAAATTAGAACATTCTAATCATCAGGTGGGCTTGTCTGCCTATTGAGTAGACCATCCGGATTATCATCTTAAACCCTAATGAATGGACGATCCTAGTTATCATCCCAGACCTAGTTGATTTTTATAATGAGGTATACCTTTTTCATGGTTCATATGCTTATCTTCTACTACAAAGCCATGTGTTAGGCAATATGGTTAAAAACACTATCGCAGGACTGTAAATTATAGATTTAGTTTCAAAGCTGCTGAGAATCTATTATGATAAGCAGTGTTCTTCTCCAATAGCAATAAAAGTTCATATGAGTCAAAATACACAGACGTAAAGATTTTCGTTGTAAATGAGAAAATTTAGAATCATCTAGTATTTGTAGAACACATCAGAAGAAAGCTGATTTTTGTAGAGCCATTAAAGGCTTACCTCTCAAGTCTTTCAAGGAATTAGTGGATAGTCATTCAAGGAATTATTGGTAAAATAAAATTTTGTTTCATTAGAGGGAGAATATTGACACTTGCTATTTGCATATTTCAATTTATCTGGTATAGTTGACAATTCAGTTTTATGACAATAAGGTTTTATTCATTTTAACTATAATTTCACGCCGTGAGGAACAAAATATTTTGGTTTTCTTTTAAGGCATAAAGCATCTCTTGTTCGAGATGGTAGGATCGCCTGAAAATCTGTGTGCATGGCCACACTTAAACATAAGATTTCTACAACACACACCCAAGTTATTAGGATCCATGTCATTTGGAGTGTGTTAACGTCAGATTCTGTAACAGGATCCTCCGGTCGTTCACCTTCTCTCCAACAAAGATTTCCTCCGCCGGACCTGTAAGAAGACAGAAAGCAACTAAGGGTGGCTGGTGTCCAGCCGTTAGCCCTCCGATGCTTAAGTCAGGCAGAGCAAGAGAATAACCAGGCAAAACGAGGCTAGAGATTGAATATTGTGTACCTGTCTCTTAATGGAGTCATCCCTTTATATAGATCTGAAGTGATCCAATCTGTTACGTAAGATATCGAGATCCCGCTGATTTCGTGGGATAAGATTCTTATCCTTAGATAGAGGAATGATTTAATCCAACAACTCATCCGTCAGTTACGTTCCTTGAGAGTAATCCCTTGAGATACGGAACCATTGAAGAAGATAAGCCGGAATCGGCCTATACGGGCTGCTGGAACTATTATACGAAGACTGTTCAAACCAAAAGCAAAGACTCATGACTGCACAGATGTCGGGAGCTGCTCGTGTTAGGAATACTCGCATTCAGAAAGCACGACCCCTTTTACCGAGCGCGAGCCGAGCTGCTCGCATCCAGGATATGCGACCCCTCCTGACGACCACGAGCCGAGCTGCTCGCATCCAGGATATGCGACCCCTCCTGACGACCACGAGCCGAGCTGCTCGCATCCAGGATATGCGTCCCCTCCTGACGACCACGAGCCGAGCAGCTCGCATCCAGAATATGCGACCCCTCCACAACTAATTTTGCCTATAACAGATGCCCCCCAAAACCCTTGGTATTGGGGAGAGCTATGCCAAGGGTTTTGTCTATATGTGGAGCTGGCGGGTAGAAGAAAATCGCGCATGATTCACTTAACGTGCTTCCGCATTTATGATGGCCAGCTTTTTCGCAGCTTTTCCAGCCGCCAGAAATGAGGCGTCGGGTGCCACGTGCCTCCGTAATTAATGCTAGCGCCCGTTCGTCTGGTGTGCCTGATGAGAAACTGCCGCGTGTCCAGCAAATCAAACGGGATGATTGCGTATAAATACCGAACTTAGAAAAAATTCCTTCTTTTTCGAATTTTCTGCTGCGGGGCTCTCTGCTTTCTTCTTTTTTTGCTTCTGGTGCGAAAAACCTCTTCACGGAGATAGTCCTTCTCTAACTTTCTCCCTTCATTTCTGCTCCCTTCATCTTTCTTTCTTGCTTTTCTATTTGTAATGGCGGGATCCTCCGATGAAGAGATTGTTCCCTTGGTGTTATAGGCAAAATGATGGAGATAAGAATTTCACGCGGAAATGCCCAAAACGTCCATTTGACTCTCGAGATTATCTGATCGAGAGTCGAATGTCGGATGGGTACGAGACGTCCATTCGACTCTCGAGATTAGCTGATCGAGAGTCGAATGTTTGATAGGTGCGGGACGTCCATTCGACTCTCGAGATTAGCTGATCGAGAGTCGAATGTTTGATAGGTGCGGGACGTCCATTCGACTCTCGAGATCACCTGATCAAGAGTCATAGATTGAAAAATACGGAGCAGTTATTCGCAAGTCCCGAGTCTTCATAACCGATAGTCAAATACGGCAAAGCTCGATCCGCGAGCAGACCTTCTCACAAGTCGTTGAAAGACATTACATCCAAAATATGTACTTGGACTCGCGACCACATTTTAACCTGCGAGCAGCTTTACTACGGGCGTCTCCTTCCTTTTCGGAGGCCGTGACTCCCAGCTACGGGCGTCTCCTTCCTTTTCGGAGGCTATGACTCCAACTATGGCTTCCGGCCGGATCCAGTCGGATTTCAAGGGATTACCATCTAGGGGCGTGATTGTTGGAATAAATCATTGGGTTGGATCTGACTAAAAAGATAGGATCTTATCCCATGAAATCAGCGGATTCTCAGTATCGTATGCGACATCAACGGGATTTCGACATCTCACGTAACAGATTGGATTGTTTCAGATCTATATAAGGGGATGGCTCCCTTGAATAGGAGGTAGGTACTCATCATTGAATCTTGGTCCCGTTTTGCTTGGCTTCTCTTCTGTGGCCTAACTTAAGCGTCGGAGGGCTAACGGATGGTCCCCAGCCACCCTTATTCGCTGTCTTGCTTCAGGTCTGGTGGTGAAAATCCCTCTTGGAGCGAAGGAGAAAAGCCGGAGGATCTCGTTACAAAATCTGACATTAACAGTCTGGCGCCGTCTGTGGGAACGGCTTGATCATTAAAATCAATCGTGTTAACCACCGATCAAAATCCTTCGGTGATGCCTCCTAAAAAGACAGTTCATCCTTCAACTTCGAGGCAGGCACCACCTCCGCCCGGTGAGATGGAATCCACACCTGCCCTCCCACCTGTCCCGACGGATATCCCTCAAGGAGCCCCAAATATGCCATCAACAAATCCATTATTGGAGGCCTCTGGAAATCAGGATGATGTCCTACGATTCCTCGGGAACACTCTCCTAACTCTAAACGCCGGAGTTCAGGCACTGTCAAATCGACTTGATCAGCACTTCCCTGAACCGCAAAGACAACCCTCCGAAGGGTTACCACCGCCACCCATACCAGTTGCTTCCAGGCATTCTATGGATGAACCACAGGTCCCACCACTTGGCGGCCATCCCCCTATGCCGCCTCCACATTCTATACATTCCAGTTCGTCTCGACAACCTCAACCGCAAGGCTCCACCGCCGAAACGTCTAGCTATACCTTGCCATGGGAAGGAGATCTCAAAAGAATCCAAGACCGTTTTGATGTCATGGAGCAGAGATACCAGGCAAATCGGCCATCTGCTGTCATGGCGGCAATACATCAATCTGAATCTCCCTTTACAAGCGAGGTCATGGAAGCCCCGTTGCCCAGAAAGTATCGAACGCCTGTTATCGCTCCATATACAGGCATTGGCGATCCTCTGGAACATCTGGAAACATATAGGTCCCTCATGGAGTTGGAGGGACATGGTTCAGAAATCATGTGTAGGGCTTTTCCCCTTACATTGAAGGAAGCGGCTCGTACGTGGTTTCGGGGGTTAAAGCCACTTTCCATCAGTTCCTTTTCCCAATTATCGGAGATATTTCTTTCTCAATTCATGGGAAGTATTCGCATTAAAAAACCAGCCTCCCATCTGATGAATCTGAAACAGCAACATGGGGAGACGATAAAAGAGTTCACAGTACGGTTCACTGCCGAAGCCGTTCAAACCGAGAGTTACACTGAAGAAAAGGGTCTCACCGCCCTCATTGCTGGAATAACGAGCGAGAAATTTAGGTTTGCCTTAGATAAGAGCCCGCCGAAAACTATGGCGGAATTCCAAGCCAAAGCTCAGAAATATATCAATGCAGAAGAAGTCGCATTGACACGCCATGGAGTACAAAGTAAGAAACGCAAGCCAGAAGGAACTTCTACAGATAAAAAATACCATCGCGATCAGCGCGATCGTTCTCCCAGGAAGCCTTACTCTGGTAAATATCATAATTACACTCCTCTTAATCGGTCTCCTGAAAAGGTTCTAATGGAGATAAAACACAAGCCATATGTGAAGTGGCCTGCAAAGATTAAATCCGATCCCGAGAAGAGAGATAAGAGTAAGTTCTGTTACTTCCACAAAGATCACGGGCATAGGACCCAAGACTGTATCTCCCTACGAGACCATATCGAAGCTCTTATTCGAAAAGGCCATCTCCAGGATTATGTTGCTCGTAAAAATAGGTCACCAGAAAGGGCGAAGACCTCATCTCGCCAAAAGGAACCGTCTCATCATCAAACAGACCAAGAGGATGCTGAGCCCACAGGAGAAATTCGCACTATCGTCGGGGGTCCAGCTTGCGGGGGTGACTCTCAAGCTTCAAGAAAGGCATACGCCCGAAAGGCGTCCAAAGAACCCCAGCAGATCTATTGGCTGGAACAAACGTCCAACTCTTCGAAAGCTAACCATCCTCCAATTTCTTTCACCCTCGAAGATGCAGCGGGAATTCATTTCCCTCATGAAGATTCCATCGTAGTCACACTGAAGGTATCAAATTATCTGACTCATCGAATTATGGTGGATACAGGTAGCTCGGCCGATATTCTGTATTTGGAGGCTTTCGACAAGATGGCACTTGCCAGAGACCTCCTCAAGCCAGTATCGACCCCTCTTGTCGGCTTTGGAGGAGAAGTGGTGACACCTGAAGGAAGTATCGATCTCCCAGTCACCTTTGGGGAGAGTCCAGCGAAGACTACCGTCTTCGTAAACTTCCTCGTCGTAGATCGAAAATCAGCATATAACGCCATCTTGGGGAGACCGTCACTAACTAAGGTTGGAGCGGCCTTGCACCCATCATATTTATGCGTTAAATTTCCAACCCCAAATGGCATAGGGGTCGTGCGAGGAAGTCAGCAGGAGGCACGATCCTGTTACCAGATAGCCCTCCAAGATCGAAAGAAAGCTCAAGCGGCACCTGTCATGGAAATAGTTCAAGGATCATCCGACGTTCTCGCCACCGCGTTGGATCCAAGAGAAAGTGCTCTGAAATCAGGAACTCCAGGGGAGGAAACAGTGGCGATCCGCTTGACCGAAGACGACCAGTCTAAGATCGTGTACATCGGTTCCTCCTTAAACAGTATCCACCGCGAAGATCTGATCCGTTTCCTCACTGAATACCAGGACGTGTTTGCTTGGTCTCATAAAGATATGCCGGGCATCGATCCTAATGTCATCGTACATCGTCTCAACATTGACCCAAAGCATAAACCCGTACATCAGCGTCGACGTGCTTTCACTGCAGAAAGACAAATGGCGATCAAAACTGAAGTTGAGAAGCTGCTCGCGGCAAATTTCATAAAAGAAGTTGACTACCCACAGTGGGTCGCCAACGTAGTTCTCGTCCGGAAAGCTAATGGCAAATGGAGGATGTGCGTCGATTATTCAGACTTAAACAAAGCATGTCCCAAAGATAGCTTCCCGACACCACGAATCGACCAGTTGGTCGACTCGACAGCTGGACACGCCCTCCTCAGTTTTATGGATGCTTACTCTGGTTACAACCAGATTATGATGCATCCACCTGATGGCCAACATACTGCCTTCATCACAGATCGAGGACTATATTGCTACCAGGTAATGCCGTTTGGACTCAAAAATGCAGGGGCCACTTATCAGCGTCTTGTCAACAAAATATTCGCTGCTCAAATCGGTAGGAACATGGAAGTTTATGTTGACGATATGCTTGTGAAAAGCATCGATGAAGATGACCACATTCCTGATCTTCGAGAAGCCTTTGATCTGATGAGGAAGTATCAGATGAAATTAAATCCAGAAAAATGTGCGTTTGGAGTATCTGCAGGGAAATTTCTTGGGTTCATGGTTGGCCAACGCGGAATTGAGGCGAATCCCGAAAAGATTAAAGCATTGATAGAGATGAAATCCCCAGTGACTCTGAAGGACGTTCAGCGTCTAGCTGGTCGCATCGCATCATTGAACAGGTTCATCTCGCGAGCATCCGACAAGTGCCTGCCCTTTTTCAAACTCCTTCGTGCAACGGCCAAGTCTGATTGGAAGTGGACACCTCAATGTGAAGAAGCTTTTCAACAACTGAAGCAATATATGAGCGCTCCCCCCATTTTATCTAAGCCTGTGGCACATGAGCAACTCATTCTTTATTTATCTGTGTCTTCCACGGCCGTTAGTGCCGCTTTAATAAGAGAAGATTCCGGGGTACAAAGGCCAGTTTATTATATCAGTCGAGCAATGGTTGATGCAGAAACTAGGTATTCTGATTTGGAGAAACTGGCCCTAGCCTTAATCACGGCAGCTCGAAAACTGCGACCATACTTTCAAGCCCATGCCATTTTAGTACCAACAAATCATCCACTACGTCAAGTCCTTCAAAAGCCTGAGGCTTCCGGGCGCTTAACTAAATGGGCGGTCGAGATCAGCGAGCATGATATTTCATTCTGTCCTAGGACCGCAGTCAAAGGCCAGGCCGTGGCTGACTTCATCGCCGAATTTACATATTCTTCTGAAGATGGCGTCATGACCAGCGATCAACCTCCTTGGTCGCTCTTCGTGGACGGGTCGTCACGGGCCAGTGGCAGTGGAGCGGGCCTGATTTTAGTGGCTCCAGACGGGTCGCATTTTCAATACGCTCTGCGTTTCGAATCACGCGTCTCCAATAATGAAGCAGAATATGAGGCCCTTATTGTTGGCCTCGAGCTAGCCGTTGTCCTCGCAGTCCAGAATTTGATAATTCATAGCGACTCCCAGCTCATTGTCAACCAAGTTCTTGGCGAATTCGAAACCAAAGAAGAAAGAATGGCCTTATACAAGTCTCGTGTCCTCATCCTGCTCGCCAAACTGAAGACTTACAAAATATTCCATATCCCTCGCGAGCAGAACCAACTGGCCGATTCCTTGGCAAAACTCGCTTCTGCACCAGAATCAGAACTATCGCATTCGATCCCCATCGAGCACCGTCAACATTTGAGTATCGATCAAGTGACTCCCGAGCAAGTTATATCGGTACAATCGTCTCCATGCTGGATGGATCCTATCATCCTTTATCTCAGAGATGGATACCTACCAGAAAATAAGAAAGCTGCAAGACAAATTCAGCTTCGAGCTGCCAGGTACACCTTACAAGATGGAATCTTGTTGCGAAAAAGCTTCTCCTTGCCTTATTTGAGGTGTCTTCACCCAGAAGAAGCACATCGTGTTCTAGATGAAGTACACCAGGGGGCATGTGGTAATCATCCCAGGGGGCGATCCCTAGCATATAAAGCGATGAGGCAAGGATATTATTGGCCTACTATGAAAGCAGATGCCATAGAATTTTCTAAAAAATGCGACAAGTGTCAACGATATCAACCTATACCTCGCGTACCGTCTGAGCGGATGACCCCAGTCGACAGCCCTTGGCCTTTTGCTCAGTGGGGGATCGATATCATCGGTCCCTTACCTATGGGAAAGGGACAGAATAGGTTCGCGATCGTGGCGGTTGATTATTTCACCAAATGGGCCGAGGCAGAACCATTAGCCAAAATTACTGAAAAGCAAACTACTAAGTTTATGTGGAGAAATATTATATGTCGCTTCGGACTTCCTCATACCATAATTACCGATAACGGAACGCAGTTCGACAACGCAGCCTTTGATGAATTTTGCGACAAATGGAAGATACGTAATCTCCGCACTTCTCCATATCATCCACAGGCGAATGGGCAGGTCGAGGCAGTGAATAAAATTATAAAGCATCATTTAAAGACCAAGCTAAGTGAATGTAAAGGGGTGTGGCCAGAACTTCTGCCAGAAGTGTTATGGGCCTATAGAACCACGGCTTGTACATCGACAGGTGAAACTCCTTTCTCCTTAGCATTTGGTGTTGACGCAGTGGTACCAGTGGAAATTCAAGTGCCCTCATATCGGATCGAACAGTATGATCCCGCGAGCAATCAGGAAAATATCCGACTTCATCTCGATCTCTTGGAAGAGCGAAGAAATGCTTCCCAAGTACGAGTGGCGGCATATCAACAACGTATTGCTCGTTATCGGAATGCAAAGGTTCGACCTAGATCTTTCCAGTTCGGAGATTTGGTTCTAAGGCGAAATCTTGGAATTCCTGTTCGTTCATTAGATCCGAATTGGGAAGGCCCGTATCGGGTTATTAGGGTTGTGCGACCCGGTACTTATTATCTTGAAGACATGCAAGGGAAGCCTGTACGTCGCCCTTGGCACGTGGAGCATTTGCTAAGATACTACCCCTAGATTCAATGTAGTTTATCATAACATCTTATGAATAAAATGAAAGATATCTTTTGGCCGCTACTCCATTTATATGGACCGGAATAGCCCTGAAGAGTGCTTACACGTCCTCTTGGCCAATTGCCTACCTTTGGTAGGATTGAAATCATTACTAGTTGGTCGCTTCTCCATTCTCATGGACCTGAACAGCCCCGAAGAGAATGAATACCATCTCTTGACCAACCTTCTGCCCTTGGTAGAATCAAAATCTCAATCGATAGATCAGTCTATCTCAACGCGGACATGGTCTCACGACCCCCGGATTGAGTCTAATTCATTTTTTCATGAGTTAGTTACTCGCGATTGGTGAGGAGGAATCGCACTCCAAAATGCGAGCACCACAGCTCGTGCCCAAATTAGGGCAGCGAACGGGGTCACATCCTGATCGCGAGCAGCTTAGCTCATGCTAGAATTAAAGGGTCACATCTCTGACGAATCCATTCAAGATTAACAAGCAAAAAATAAAAGATGAAGGGAGAACAGCAACAAAACAGCGACACTTCCAAAAACATCTTTTCATTAATAATCAGATGATTACATATACATTTGTATAAAAGAAAATAAAAGGAAATCAATCGCTAGGAGGAGCCACGCTCTCGACTTCAGGGCCCATTTCAGGAGCCCCTCCAGCCTGCGTGGCTTCGGTCACCTCATTCTCGGCAGCAGCTTGCTCTTCTGCAGCTATGATGGTCGCGACTCGACCGAATTCCCCCATATCGAAGGATGGGATCATTCGTTGCACTACTCTCAGTGCAAAGTCTCGACCAGCATCGTATGACTCATATCGTTCATCGTCATACAGCTGCGAAGTCCGGAACTCGGAAACTGCCCGAGTACCTTCCTCCGAGAGCATTTTTACAAGGGCGACTCTCTCCTCGTCCCAGTGGATCGAGTCATCCTTAAGCTGCGCAAGAGCGGTGCGCTCCCTAGTCAGGTTGTCGTAGGCCTCCTTGAGCTGCGACCTGGCTCCCGCGAATTGCTCCTCTAATGAGATCTTGTCCTGTCGGAAGATCTCCCTCTCTCTCTCTGCCTTCTCCTTCAGACCCGTGAGCTTCACGTAGTCTGAGTCCAAGGCCTGATACCTGTCGGTCAGGACTTGGATCTTCTCAATGAGGATCTTTTTCTCCTCATCTCTCTTCGAGATCACTGCCTCACGAGCCTTGAGCAGTTGATCTCTTCCTTGAACTGCCTTTTCCAAGGCAGTCCTCTTTCCCTCAGCCTCCTCTATCGTGCGACGGGCGGCAACGATATCACGCCTCGTTCGCAGAATCAGATCTAAACCCTGCAAAGAGATGAAAAATATAAGATTTCTGGAACGTATCAACAGGTCGAAACAGATCTTGACAAAGTCTTACCTGAACCATCCTCATCCCCGCTTCAAGGATAAGGTTCTCAGGGCTTGGCTCGGGGAGAGAGCCGAAGGCGTGAGGCGGGACGTTCTCGAACAAGAACTTACATACAGGGTGGAGGTGGCGTGGAATCGAGTACGTCCCGCTCCCAGACGGTTGGGCAACGACCAAACCGGTCTGCTCGCGAGGCGGAGGAATGGACTCGCGAGCAGGTCCCTGCTCGGCAGCTGGGACCAGTTCCCGAGCAGGAGTTGGCTCTTGAGGCTCTACCTGCTCTCGAGCCTCTTCAGCTGGGGGGCAGCTGGACCCCACCCCATCTGGGGAATTGTCTGCAATGTTGATCACTGGTGGCCCAGGTGCGACCACCAGTGAAGGGATAGTAGGCCCAGCTGGGGCCCCCGCCATGCTCGCGGGAAGGGCAGGCTGATCGCTGCCCGCGCGGATGGAAGATTGAGACGGTTCGGCAGGGGTTCTCTTCTGCCTTTTGGAACCTGTGCCCTTCAGACGGGGCAGTAGGCCTCTCTTCTCTCCAGCCTTCGTCATTTCGACTTCTCTCCTGGATATGAGGCCTGCTGCTGCAAGTCGCGAAGGAGATAAGCAAGCCTCGATATGCCTATCTCCGACAGGCACCTTATACACCCTGACGATCTTCTCGTTGATCCCACCCTTCAAATTCGGTTTCCGCAATGCCGGGATACCTGCGAGCACAAATAATGGTCAAACGAAGCAAAACCCTAAAAATTATTCTAAGGAAACTGCACAATACGGGATTGTGTCTACCTTCACAGAAAAACCGGGTCACTCCTGGACCCCTGGAGGAGGCAGACTCCCAGCTCCCGGAAGCATAGAACCACCGCTTCCTCCAGCCGGGATAATTCGAGGAGGGCTTACCCAACACGAAGTTATCCCGGTGCCAGTAACATAAATAATACCAGCCTTCGCTGGATGGAGCTTTCTTCAGGCGGAACATACGGAGGAACTCCTCCGCCGTGAGTTCCCCGTTGCCAGCCTGAGCCCAAAGGGCAAAGGAGCCCAACACCACCCTCCACCCGTTCACAATGAGTTGCCCAGGGGCAATCTTGTAACATCGTAATACATCGCGAACAAAGGGATGGAGGGGAAGGCGTACCCCCAAGATGAGCTGGTACTCGTAAAATGCTACGCATCCTGGGGGGGGGGGAGTCGGGTGTTTCTCCACCTCCGGGCAAGCGGAGAGTTACAGAGTCAGGGATTTGGTATCTCTCCCGTAGCTCAGCCAGCCGGTCCTCCGATAAAACGGAAGGATATCCGGCTGCTGTGTATCTCCCCGCCGAAACCCTTGCACTGCTGGAGGCAGAGGACTCCGGAGTGGCATCGCCAAGGGGGACAGTAGTCTCGTCAGAGTTCCCAGCCATGGGGAGATGAAAATAAAAGAAGACGAAAAAGGAAGTATACCGAGAAAAAGAAAGATTGAGCACCGGAAGAGGAAGAAGAATGGAAAGAAAGGGTTGCAGGATTCTTTCGAAAAACTTCTGTAGAAAATCAAAGAAATGGCGGACTCCGTATATTTATAGGCAATCATTCCGCCGTATCTGATGGCACGTGGCAGTCCCTCGTTGGACACAGCGCTCGAGCAGGCACGCCCATTAACTCCTCAAACACGTGGCGAGCGCCCCTTCATTTTCCATCAACGAAAAGGCTGCGGAAAGCTGGCTCTCATTAATTTCAGCCCATCATGAGGGGTGTCGTTCTCGATGAAGGTAGCGAGCGGTTTCGTGTGATAGTGAGCTAAGTCCTTTCCTTAAGAATTCTTGGCGGCAAGGACTTGGGGGGCATCTGTTATAGGCAAAATGATGGAGATAAGAATTTCACGCGGAAATGCCCAAAACGTCCATTCGACTCTCGAGATTATCTGATCGAGAGTCGAATGTCGGATGGGTACGAGACGTCCATTCGACTCTCGAGATTAGCTGATCGAGAGTCGAATGTTTGATAGGTGCGGGACGTCCATTCGACTCTCGAGATTAGCTGATCGAGAGTCGAATGTTTGATAGGTGCGGGACGTCCATTCGACTCTCGAGATCACCTGATCAAGAGTCATAGATTGAAAAATACGGAGCAGTTATTCGCAAGTCCCGAGTCTTCATAACCGATAGTCAAATACGGCAAAGCTCGATCCGCGAGCAGACCTTCTCACAAGTCGTTGAAAGACATTACATCCAAAATATGTACTTGGACTCGCGACCACATTTTAACCTGCGAGCAGCTTTACTACGGGCGTCTCCTTCCTTTTCGGAGGCCGTGACTCCCAGCTACGGGCGTCTCCTTCCTTTTCGGAGGCTATGACTCCAACTATGGCTTCCGGCCGGATCCAGTCGGATTTCAAGGGATTACCATCTAGGGGCGTGATTGTTGGAATAAATCATTGGGTTGGATCTGACTAAAAAGATAGGATCTTATCCCATGAAATCAGCGGATTCTCAGTATCGTATGCGACATCAACGGGATTTCGACATCTCACGTAACAGATTGGATTGTTTCAGATCTATATAAGGGGATGGCTCCCTTGAATAGGAGGTAGGTACTCATCATTGAATCTTGGTCCCGTTTTGCTTGGCTTCTCTTCTGTGGCCTAACTTAAGCGTCGGAGGGCTAACGGCTGGTCCCCAGCCACCCTTATTCGCTGTCTTGCTTCAGGTCTGGTGGTGAAAATCCCTCTTGGAGCGAAGGAGAAAAGCCGGAGGATCTCGTTACAAAATCTGACATTAACACTTGGGAGATCACACCCCTGATTCTTTAGAATCCAACAATGCCAGAGTACCGGCGGGGAGATATTCCGCCTCCGGCTATTCTTCCATTTTTACGGAGGAAAGACTCTCTAGCCTTAGAGAGACATATCGGGTCCCAGACTCTGTTTCGTTCAAATTACCTGGGAGAGGGGAGACAGCCGATGCACCGCCACCAGGGTGTGTGGCTTTTTACAAGTATTTTTTCAAAGTGGGCGTACGTCTTCCCCTCCACCCTTTCATACGAAATTTCCTCCGTTTCTACAAGATTGCCCCGGGCCAACTAATAGTAAACGGCTGGCGGGTACTTCTGAGTGCTTTCATCTTTGGAAGCAAGCGGGTAACGAGGAGTTAACCGCTGAGGAGTTTTTAAGGTTATTCCAGCTGAAGAAGGCTCCAGCTAGCGAGGGTTGGTACTACCTATGCTTCTGGCACCGGAATAACTTTATCTTGGGGAACCCTTCTTCCAACTGCCCGGGATGGAGAAAAAAGTGGTTCTACGTTTCTGGTAACTGGGAGTCCGAATTGGGCTCCCACCCCAAAGGCCATAACGTTAATCGCCATTTTGGCGAAGGTGGGTTAAGTGTTCGTTTATCTGTCCGAAAGAAATAATGCTTTTGCTCTATTGACGATTTAATCGTACCTTCTTTTTGTTCGTAGGAATCCCGACTGGTGTGAAGCCGAACCTGCGAGGAGGACTCAACGAGAAATTAGTTAGAGTCTACAAGCTTGTCGCGACCACACACCACGTCAACGTCGCACTAGAGCCTCGTCATCTCTGTGCAGCGGGTCTCATCTTCCGAGAAGAGATGACGAATGTTGGAGACAAGAGAGGTGCATTGGGGGTACTTCCCCGTCTGAAGGGCGCAGCCTCGAAGAGGCAAAAGAAAACCGCGGGGGGTCCTTCTAATGCGCCTGCTCCCGCAGAGGGGTCGTCTCGCGGCCCTCAACCACGTGGGGCAGCTTAGGGAGGGATCGTTACGACTTCTCGCACGACCGCGACCCCTCCGGTCAACGCGACCCCTCTATCCACCGTGCCGCCTCCGACTGACCTGCCTCGTCAGCCAATCATCGAGGTAGCCGACAACTCACCGAAAGGCGATCGAAGAGGAGGGGGACTCCCTCAAAGGGGAGCTACGTGCGAGCCGGCTATTGCTCGCGAATCGCTGACCCCCTCTCTGGGTACAGCGGGTGCTCGCGAGGCGAGCTCGAAGGAGATGGTGGTAGCCCAACCTTCTGGGTCGGGAACTTTTGTCATCCCACCGCACTTGCATCCCATATGCGAGTTCATGTTTGACAAAATAACTCCCAACTCCTTCGGAACTCTCCCCGAACCGAGCCCGGAAACCCTTTCATCAGATATCGGGGTGAGATTGCTGCAGGTAACCATCCTTACATTGTCTTACGTTTTCATATATATTTATTGATATGGTGGGCTACTCTAATTTTCCTTCTTTCTCACATTTTTTATAGAGCCTGGATCTCACGCTTCGAGTCAAACGTGACATCGAAGCAGCCCGCCGCAGCGTGGAAGATGCGGAGAAGAAGAAGAAGACGATGGAAGCAGAGGTCCAAGGGCGGGACCGCTTGGTGAAGGCTCTGGAAGTTCAGATCGCCAAGCTGGATGAAGAGAAGAAGATTCTCCTCGTCAAAATCCAATCCCTGACTGAGCGCTTTCAGTCAGTGGACCTCCAACTCGCTAAGCTTCAAGAGCTTCATACTAAGAGCGAGAAGGAGAAAGAAATCTTCCGCCAGGACAAGATCCAGCTTGAAGGGCAGTTCAAGGACGCTCGGGCCAAGCTTGAGGAGGCCCAGCAGCGGCTTAACCAGCTAAAGGATGACTCCATCCACTGGGAAGAGGAGCGGGTGGCTCTCGTTCAGATGGTATCTGACGAGGGTCCTCGCGCCGTCCAGGAGTTTCGTACTTCTCCACTTTATGATGAAGAGCGATATGAAGCGTATATCGCTGGTCGCGATTTCGCGGTCAGAGTTATGCAGCAGATCGCTCCGACTTTTCATGTTGAGGAGTTCGATAAGATGGCTTTCGAGGTCGCAGCTAGAGAACGAGCTGCTGCCAAGAATGAAGTCACCGGGGCTACAGACGTTGTTCCTGCTCCTGAAGCTGGTCCCGAGGCCGAGAGCCGCGAGCCTGCGCAAGATGGGGATGATCAACCTTGACCTCGGCACCCTCCTATGTCGTGTATTATATTTTTCTTTGTTTTTTTTGTATGCTTTTGAGAAGAAATTTGTAATGTCTTGACCTTTTGGTCACCATTTTAATGAACAATTATTTCTTCAGTGTTGCGTATTCTCCTTATCTTTCATTTTTGCTTTGTGTTGATCACATGTTGACTCATCAGGGGATGCGACTCCTTAATTCGAGCACGAGCTGCGGTGCTCGCAGTTAGGGTGAATGACTGCGACCCCTTAATTCGAGCATGAGCTGTGCTGCTCGCATTTAGGAGGTGCGACCCCTTATACGAGCATGAGCCAAGCTGCTCGCATTTAGGATGTGCGACCCCTTTCATCGAGCGCAAGCATCTAACTCATGAAAAAGTGAATTAGACTCAATCCGGGGGTCGTGTGACCGTGTCCGCGTTGAGATAGATTGATCTATCGATTGAGACTTTGATTCCACCAAGGGCGGAAGATTGGTCAAGAGAGCACGCATGCTCTCTTCGGGGCTATTTTTAATCTATAGAATGGAGAAGCAACCAACTAGTAATAGTTTCAATCCTACCAAGGGTAGGCAATTGGCCAAGAGGATGTGTATATTCTCTTCGGAGCTATTTGAGTACAAATAAATGGGATAGCGGCCAAAATGTGGTTTTAGCCCTACCAAAGGTAGGCAATTGGTCAAGAGATGGTATGCACTCTCTTCAGGCCTATTCAGGTCCAAGTAAATGGAGTAGCGACCAAAAGATATCTTCAACTTTATTCATAAAATGTCGTTGTGAACTACATCGAATCTAGGGGAAGTATTGTAGCAAATGCTCCACGTGTTAAGGGTGACGCACAGGTTTGCCCTGCATGTCTTCAAGATAATAGGTACCGGGTCGCACAATCTTAATAACTCGATAAGGGCCTTCCCAATTGGGATCCAACGAACGAGCAGGAACTCCGAGTTTTTGCCTCAGGACCAAATCTCCGAGCTGGAAGGACCTAGGCCGAACCTTAGCATTTCGATAGTGGGCAATACGTTGTTGATATGCGGCTGCTCGTAATTGGGAGGCATTTCTTCGTTCTTCCAAGAGATTGAGGTGAAGTCGGAGGTTTTCCTAATTACCCGCGGGGTCATACTGCTCGATTCGATACGAAGGGACTTGAATTTCCACGGGTATTACCGCGTCGACACCAAATGCTAAGGAGAAAGGGGTTTCACCCATTGATGTACGAGTTGTAGTCCTATATGCCCATAATACCTCTGGTAGAAGTTCTGGCCATTCACATTTGCATTCACCAAGCTTGGTCTTTAAGTGGTGTTTGATGATCTTATTCACTGCCTCGACCTGCCCATTCGCCTGAGGATGATATGGAGAAGTGCGGAGATTACGTATCTTCCATTTTTCACAAAATTCATCAAAGGCTGCATTGTCGAACTGCGCTCCGTTGTCGGTAATTATAGTGTGAGGGAGTCCGAAACGGCATTTGATATTTCTCCATATGAACTTGGTAGTTTGTTTCTCAGTAATCTTGGCTCATGGTTCTGCCTTGGCCCATTTGGTGAAGTAATCAACCGCCACAATTGCGAACTTATTTTGTCCCTTTCCCATGGGCAAGGGCCCAATGATATCGACCCCCCACTGAGCGAAAGGCCAAGGGCTATCAACTGGAGTCATCCGTTCGGATGGTACATGAGGTATAGGTGAATATCGTTGGCACTTGTCACATTTTTTAGAAAATTCAATTGCATCTGCTTTCATAGTGGGCCAATAATATCCTTGCCTCATCGCCTTGTATGCTAGGGATCGCCCCCTGGGGTGATTACCACATGCCCCCTGGTGTATCTCATCTAGAACACGAAGTGCTTCTTCTGGATGGAGACACCTTAAATAAGGCAAGGAGAAGCTTTTGCGTAACAATATTCCGTCTTGCAAGGTATACCTGGCAGCTCGAAGCCGAATTTGTCTTGCAGCTTTCTTGTCGTCTGGTAGGTATCCGTCTCGGAGATAAGAGATGATAGGGTCCATCCAGCATGGAGATGATTGTATCGATATTACTTGCTCAAGAGTTGCTTGGTCGATACTCAGGTTCTGACGATGTTCGATGGGAATTGAAAGTGATAACTCGGATTCTGGTGCAGAGGCGAGCTTTGCCAGGGAATCGGCAAGTTGATTCTTCTCGCGAGGGATATGAATTATTTCATAAGTCTTTAGTTTTGCGAGCATGATGAGGACACGAGATTTGTATAAGGCCATCCTTTCTTCTTTGGCCTCGAATTCACCGAGAACTTGGTTGACAATGAGCTGGGAGTCGCTATGAATCAGCAGATTCTGAATTGAAAGGACAATTGCTAGTTCGAGGCCAACTATCAGAGCTTCATATTCTGCTTCATTGTTTGAGACGCGAGAGTCGAAACGCAGAGCATATTGAAAATGCGACCCATCGGGAGCCATTAAAATTAGGCCCGCTCCACTACCTGTGGCCCGCGACGACCCGTCCACGAAAAGTGACCAAGAAGGCTGGTCGTCGTTCGCGGCATTATCATCGGAAGAGTATGTGAACTCGACGATAAAGTCAGCCACGGCCTGGCCCTTAACTGCAGTCCTGGGGCAGAATGAGATATCGTGCTCGCTGATCTCGACCGCCCATTTAGTTAAGCGTCCGGAAGTCTCAGGTTTTTGAAGGACTTGCCGTAGCGGGTGATTTGTTGGTACTAGAATAGCGTCGGCTTGAAAGTATGGTCGCAATTTTCGAGCTGCCGTGACTAAGGCTAGGACCAGCTTTTCCATATCAGAATACCGAGTTTCTGCATCAACCATTGCTCGACTAATATAATAAACGGGCCTTTGCACCCTTGAATCTTCTCTTATTAAAGCGGCGCTAACGGCCGTAGAGGACACAGATAAATAAAGAATGAGTTGCTCATGTGCTACAGGTTTAGATAAAATGGGGGGTGCGCTCATGTATTGCTTCAATTGTTGAAAGGCTTCTTCACACTGTGGTGTCCATTTCCAATCAAACTTGGCCGTTGTACGAAGGAGTTTGAAGAATGGTAAGCATTTGTCAGATGCTCGCGAGATGAACCTGTTCAACGATGCGATGCGACCAGCCAAACGTTGGACGTCCTTAAGAGTGGTCGGGGATTTCATCTCCATCAATGCTTTAATTTTTTCGGGATTTGCCTCAATTCCTCGCTGACCGACCATGAATCTGAGGAACTTTCCAGCAGATACCCCGAATGCACATTTTTCTGGATTCAACTTCATCTGATATTTCCTCATCAGATCGAACGCCTTTTGAAGATCAGGAAGATGATCATCTTCCACGATGCTTTTTACGAGCATGTCATCGACATAAACTTCCATATTTCTGCCGATTTGGGCAGCGAATATTTTGTTGACGAGGCGCTGATAGGTGGCCCCTGCATTTTTAAGACCAAACGGCATTACCTGGTAGCAATATAATCCCCGATCTGTGATGAAGGCGGTATGTTGACTATCAGGTGGATGCATCATGATCTGGTTGTAACCAGAATAAGCATCCATAAAACTGAGCAGGGCGTGTCCAGCTGTTGAATCAACCAACTGGTCGATCCGTGGTGTCGGAAAGCTATCTTTGGGACATGCCTTGTTCAAATCTGAATAGTCGACGCACACTCTCCATTTGCCATTAGCTTTCCGGACGAGAACTACGTTCGCGACCCACTCTGGGTAATCAACCTCTTTTATGAAATTGACCGTGAGTAGCTTCTCGACTTCAGCTTTAATCGCCATTTGCCTTTCTGCAGTGAAGGCACGTCGACGCTGGTGAACGGGTTTATGCTTTGGGTCAATATTGAGACGATGTGCGATGACATTGGGGTCGATGCCTGGCATATCTTTATGAGACCAAGCGAACACGTCCTGGTATTCGGTGAGAAAACGGACCAAATCTTCACGATGGACACTGGTTAAAGAGGATCCAATGTATACGACCCTGGATGGGTCGTCTTTAGTTAAATGAATCGCCACTGTTTCTTCCCCAGGAGTTCCTGATTGGAGAACGTTCTCTCTTGGATCCAGCGAGGTGTTGGTGGACAAGTTGGGTGAATCTTGTGCTATCTCCATAACGGGTGTCGCTTGAGCTTTCTTTCGATCTTGTAGGGCTATCTGGTAGCAAGACCGAGCCTCCTTTTGATTTCCTCGCACAACCCCAACACCATTTGGGGTAGGGAACTTGACGCATAAATAGGATGGGTGTAAGGCTGCCCCAACCTTATTAAGCGATGGCCGCCCCAAAATGGCGTTATATGCTGATTTACGATCCACCACGAGGAAGTTCACGAAGATGGTAGTCTTCGCTGGACTTTCTCCAAAAGTAACTGGGAGATCAATGCTTCCTTCAGGTGTTACCACCTCACCTCCGAAGCCGACGAGAGGAGTCGAAACTGATTTTAGTAGGCTTCTGGCGAGTGCCATTTTGTTGAAAGCCTCTAGATACAGAATATCCGCTGAGCTACCTGTATCCACCATAATTCGATGAGTTAGATAATTCGATACCTTTAATGCGACTACGATGGAGTCTTCGTGAGGGAAGTGAATTCCTGCCGCATCTTCGAGGGAGAAGGAAATTGGGAGATGGCTGGCCTTTGACGCGCTGGATGCCTGTTCCAGCCAATAAATATGATGGGGTTCTTTAGACGCCTTCCGAGAGTACGCTTTCCTTGAAGCTTGTGAGTCGCCCCCGCAAGCTGGTCCTCCGACGATGGTGCGGATTTCTCCAGTTGGCTCAGCATCCTCTTGGGCAGTATGATGATGAGGCGGTTCCTTTTGGCGTGGTGAGGCTTTCGCCCTTTCTGGTGATCGGTTTTTACGAGCGACATAATCCTGGAGATGGCCTTTTCGAATAAGGGCCTCAATGTGGTCTCGTAGAGAGATGCAATCCTGAGTTCTATGCCCGTGATCTTTGTGGAAGTAACAGAACTTACTCTTGTCTCTCTTTTCAGGATCGGATTTGATCTTTGCAGGCCACTTTACATATGGCTTGTGTTTAATCTCCATTAAAACCTTTTCATGAGACCGATTGAGAGGAGTGTAGTTATGATATTTACCAGAATAAGGCTTCTTGGGCGAACGGTCGCGCTGTTCACGACGATATTTTTTATCTGCAGTAGAGGTTCCCTCCGGCTTGCGTTTCTTACCCTGTACTCCATGACGTGTCAATGCGACTTCTTCTGCATTGATATACTTCTGAGCTTTGGCTTGGAATTCTGCCATAGTTTTCGGTGGGCTTTTATCTAAGGCGAACCTGAATTTCTCGCTCGTTATTCCTGCTATGAGGGCTGTAAGACCTTTTTCTTCAGTATAACCTTCAGTTTGAACGGCTTCTGCAGTGAACCGTACTGTGAACTCCTTTATTGTCTCGCCATGCTGCTGTTTCAGATTCATTAGATGGGAGGCTGGCTTCTTCATGCGAATGCTTCCCATGAATTGAGAAAGGAATATCTCCGATAACTGTGAAAATGAGCTGATGGAATGAGGCTTTAGTCCCCGGAACCACGTACGGGCTGCTTCCTTCAATGTTAGGGAAAATGCCCTACACATGATTTCTGAGCCATGTCCTTCCAACTCCATAAGAGCCTTATATGTTTCCAGATGTTCAAGAGGATCACCGATACCTGTATACGGGGTGATAACAGGCGTTCGATACTTTGTAGGTAACGGTGCCCCCATAACCTCGCTGGTAAAGGGGGACTCAGATTGATGTATTGCCGCCATGACGGCAGATGGCCGATTTGCCTGATATTGCTGTTCCATGACGTCAAAACAATCATGGATTCTTTTGAGATCTCCTTCCCAGGGTAAGGTATAGCCTGATGTTTCGGCGGTGGAGCCTTGAGGTTGAGGTTGTCGAGACGAACTAGAATGTATAGAATGTGGAGACGGCGCAGGGTGATGGTTGCCGAGTGGTGTTCGGTTTGATGGAGGATGGTGTGGTTGAACCCGTGGTTCGTCCACAGAATGTCTGGAAGCCACCGGAATGGGTTGCGGTGGTAACTCTTCGGCGGGTTGTCTCTGCGGTTCAGGAAAATGCTGGTCAAGCCGATTCGACAGGGCCTGAACTCCGGCATTTAGAGTTAGAAGAGTATTTCCGAGGAAACGCAGGACATCGTCTTGATTTCCAGAAGCCTCCAATAATGGGTTTGCTGATGGCATATTTGGGGCTCCCTGAAGGATATTCGTCGAGGTGGTTGGAAGGACAGGTACGGATTCCGTCTCATCGGGCGGAGGTGGTGCCTGCCTCGATGTGGAAGGATGAACACCCTTTTTAGGAGGCATCGAAGAAGGATTTTGATCAGTGGTTGGAACGATTAACTTTGATGATCAAGTCGTTCCCACAGACGGCGCCAAACTGTTAATGTCAGATTCTGTAATAGGATCCTCCGGTCGTTCACCTTCTCTCCAACAAAGATTTCCTCCGCCGGACCTGTAAGAAGACAGAAAGCAACTAAGGGTGGCTGGTGTCCAGCCGTTAGCCCTCCGATGCTTAAGTCAGGCAGAGCAAGAGAATAACCAGGCAAAACGAGGCTAGAGATTGAATATTGTGTACCTGTCTCTTAATGGAGTCATCCCTTTATATAGATCTGAAGTGATCCAATCTGTTACGTAAGATATCGAGATCCCGCTGATTTCGTGGGATAAGATTCTTATCCTTAGATAGAGGAATGATTTAATCCAACAACTCATCCGTCAGTTACGTTCCTTGAGAGTAATCCCTTGAGATACGGAACCATTAAAGAAGATAAGCCGGAATCGGCCTATACGGGTTGCTGGAACTATTATACGAAGACTGTCCAAACCAAAAGCAAAGACTCATGACTGCACAGATGTCGGGAGCTGCTCGTGTCAGGAATACTCGCATTCAGAAAGCACGACCCCTTTTACCGAGCGCGAGCCGAGCTGCTCGCATCCAGGATATGCGACCCCTCCTGACGACCACGAGCCGAGCTGCTCGCATCCAGGATATGCGACCCCTCCTGACGACCACGAGCCGAGCTGCTCGCATCCAGAATATGCGACCCCTCCACAACTAATTTTGCCTATAACAGAGGGTTGATATTTATGATTATATCTGGTCCTACTTTGATAGATGTTGTGACGACTGTCATGGTCTTAAATTAGTAGTCTTAATAGACCGAATTATACGGGATAGTACTGCCCCATGATAACTCTCTCATGACTCTGTATAACTCTCTCTGCGATGACTCAGGCTCATTTTATACTGCTATAATGTGCAATGACATGTGCATAGAGGGAGGAAGGGAGGGAGCATGCATTTGAGTTTTGTATTCAATTTAAGTAGATATATGATCGTAACCTGCTCAGTTATGTGAATTCACAGAGCTTCTGGAAATGGGTGCCAAACCAAACACTTTTAGTTATTCCAAACTGAGGACTGCTACTGGAGATTTCAGCCTGGAAAATAAATTGGGAGTGGGGGGATTTGGAGCCATTTATAAGGTACTCTTTTTCCTACATGATCTGAAATGAAATGTATCAAAGGACAGTATTATTCTGTTTTCGACCTGTGAGTTTAGATGAATGTGAATGAATTGTCACAGAGGAAAACAAAGTGCCAATTGAGAACGGCATGTTTGGAAGTGAGAACAAATCCCAATTTTTCTGGACATCCAAACAGGCCTCTATATAACTCTCTCTGCGGTGACTCAGGCCGATTTTATACTGCAATAATGTGCAATGACATGTGCATACCTACCCAGTACCCACTACATACTAACATGTGTACATCCACCATACATATGTACATAAATAAATACATCTTGGAGTATTCATTTACTATTGAATTGTGGTATTTTTATAGGGTACACTTTCGGATGGAAGGACAGTAGCTTCAAAGCAACTCTCAGTGGCATCTCATCATGGAAAGTGTCAGTTTGTAGCAGAGATTGTTACTATATCAGCAGTGCAACACCGGAAACTTGTGAAGTTGTACGGATATTGCATCGAGGGAGATAAGCAGCTTTTGGTTTACGAGTATCTTGAAAACAAGAGCCTTAATTATGCACTCTACGGTAGAAAACATGTCCCTATTTCTGTAAAACCATATTCTTGGGCTATGACCAAAACGAGGAATGTGATGGCCATTGGTAAGAGTAGGATCTGGTAACTGCACATGCCAATGTAGCATGCATGTGTGACATCCAGGCCATTCATCTGGTGGACCTCACATGAATCTGCAACTGCCCAAATCCAGGCATTCCAGTCATCAGGTAGCTCAACACATGTATGAAGCAAATGGACAATTAAAAAAATTACGAACATCTACATTTGTCATACACTTGTTCCCCACTTGATGATTGAATCAGCTTTATTTTTGGACTATGGCAAATGCAAGGTGGGCTGCACCTGATGAACAGATTGTGTTCTGGCACATATGTTCCACATTAGCAATTTGGCACATGGGCTCAACAAGAAATATCCAAGGATTGAGCCTAGCCCAAGCCCCACGTGGGTCTAGCACAGCAAGCCCAAGCCCAAGCCTGGAAAAAGTTTGGTTGGGCCTGGCCCGACCTAGCCTGGACCCGACCTGGCCTAAAAATTGATAAAATCCCCATTTCCCACTTGAATGTTCCTAATCTTGTTGATCGAGGAACAATTTCAACTTTCTACATTCAAGATGCACGGTGCCACCGGTAATATATTCTCCCACTTTGATCATTTCTTATAAACTGATTATTGCAATTTAATTCAATCGAGCATTTGAAGACATCCTAATTTGCTCATTATGAGTTGTTGTATATGTGGAACCTCAACCTTCTTGAATTCTTGAAGTGGGTATCTTGCACCGGAGTATGCCCCGTGTGGGCATCTGACAGAAAAGGTTGACGTGTTTGCATTTGGGGTCGTCGCACTTGAGATTCTTAGTGGAAGGCCAAATACAGATACAAGCTTGGATCAAGATAAGATATCTCTCCTTGAATGGGTATGGCATTTTAATCACCTTATGGGAATCAGAGTCTGTAGGCTGGTAATTTGATTCTTTCATTAGGATGTACATGTTATGGGCACATATTTGAACATGCACATGCAGTATTTAGAGATATGTTATCTTACTCACAGTGTTGCATGTTCCTGTGATTAGCTTTGATGGTTATGAATTGATGTAGGATGCCCTAATTATGATGCATGCTCATGAACACAATTAAATCAGCGGAATTAAAAGACAATAACAATATGAAATCTAGCGGTAATCATTATGAACTAAGAAGATCACAAGGAACATGCAATGGAACGGGCCATTCATCGCAACCATGAAGTATGAGATTCAAGTATCACTATGGTTGGATCCGGCGAGGGATGGAACCTCCTGATCTTGCATGACTATAATCCAATCAATTAAGAGGAATCTCTAATCCAGGAAATCAAGGGATTTTGGATTAGGGATTTGAAAAATCTGAAAACTTAGGGTATATGATCAAAATTAGATTTTGGGGATTGAGGTTAGTGAAACAAATAGATTGGGAAAGATAGAATTACCTGGAAGAAGGATAGGAGGGGCACAAGAAGCAAGTAGAAGAAAGAGGGATCAAGGAAGAAGAAACATCACCATGAGAGAGAGAGAGGAAGAGAGAAGCTTCAAGAGGCCTTTCATTAATCAATAATAAAAAATTAATTCGAGTTTAGGGCTTTAGCCCTCTTAAATAAACAAATAAAGGCAGAAAAGTACTAAAATACCCCTAAAACTAAGCAAAAACGCGAAACTAACAAAAGTGCGAGAAAGTTCAGGCGCTCGGTCGGGCGCCTGAGCTGCCGCCCGAAGTTGTCCGAAAACCTCCAGAGAGGTTCGGGCGCTCGGAAGACAAAGTTCGGGTGCCCGATGGGCGCCCAAAATCTTCAGTTCTTCGGTCTTTTTCTCCTTTCTTCATTCACATGTGTCTTCCCTGAGTAGGGTCTTCTATGTGTCTGATCACATGTGGAGGGTCTTCAGCTCCTCAATAGTCGCCTATCCACAAGGATGGTGCTTGTGGTTGGTGCTTTCTTCGTTGGTACACCTTGAATGCTTTTGTGTCCACATCAATTCCCCCGGGTGAGAGAAACTCGACTCCAACGAGTTGAAACTTTTGTAGCAGTTTAGTAGATCTAGATCAATATCCTGCAATGCTTCGCCTGACAGCCACGTAGATTCAGACGATGGTTTGTTTTTCCACTTGACAAGATACCTCTGGAAACCTCTATCTCTCGTGGATACTTTCTCGTCATCCAAGATTTCCTCAATTACTTCTTTATGGGTAATGGGTGGAGGAAGGGGTGGAAGGGGTTGGGTAGTAAAATCAGAAAAAGGCCATGAAAGGGACGATGGATCGACAATGGAACGGACTAGATCCTCTACATTAAAAGTTGGATTAATGCTCATTTCAGGTGGAAGGCCAAACACAAGCATCCTACACGTGCCAACATGAGATATGTATGCAAGAGCTGGGTCATCAATCAAGTGGTGTTCCGTGGAAACTGTTTCCTAGCCTAAAAATCAGGCCAGCCCACTTTTCTGGTGGACCACAAAGAACAGGCAATGGTTTAAATTGAACGCACAAATGGCCTACCTAATCAGCGGACCAGCCTGATTTTTGGGCTAAGCTACATTCATTCAATGCAGGACCTGCCTAGTGAGACGGGCACATGTGGGGTGTTTCTATTTTGTGTCTGCAGATGTGCGTCCACAAAGTAGCATTGCTTCAATCACAAAACAATGATTTTTCTTCATAATTCAATCACTAGCTAGCTTTCAATGATGGATTTATGGACATAAGATTGATGTACTATTACTTTGTTACTCATTTTATTAATAATTATCTTATTCCATAATTTCTTAAGCTTGGAATCTACATGAAGCTAACCATCCATTGGAACTGATCGACCCAACACTGTCTGAATTCAATGAAGGAGAAGCGCTAAGAATGATTGGTGTAGCTCTTTTGTGCACTCAAACATCACCGGTGCTACGCCCGCCCATGTCCTGCGTGGTGGCCATGCTATCAGGCGATGTCGAAGTGAGCAGTGTCACATCTCAGCCCAGCTACTTAACATTGTGGCAATTCAATGACTTGAGCAGCTCCATGACCGACTATATGTCAAGAGGGTCTATGGGAATAACAACAGATGGCCAATGTGCAATGTGACACGTCGAACAATTCGACCTGGTCCATTCATGCGGAACACTTGCCTCTGCCCACTCAGCCGTTTTTGAAAGAGATCACTGGAGAGAGAGAGCTGATCGACTTCTAAGCTGTGCACGCATGTATTCAAGTTATCTTCTCACCGCTATGTATCCTTGTCTGTATTTTGTATTTGGATGTTGAATGTATCTTGTCGTGCATGCGTATATGTTTCATAGTTCAAAACCCTGAAAACTCGACTCGGCCATGTCCAGCGGGTTGGGTTGACTCTAAGACTGGGTCGAATCGAATTTGGCTCGTCTTGATAATAATAATGAAATTAAGATAGTATTAAATGTTCTCATTGCTAAATGATACAAATATCCAAAGCAGATAGCAAGTGCATTAGTATTCCACCAGTTAAGGACCTTCCCTCTGTTGAAGGAGTTGACTGGCGAGTGACTCAAATTGACTCAGTATGAGTTGTGTCAATTCGACGGTGACTCCTAGTGGACTCGACAAGTCTCTATGAAACTCGGCCAAGACAGACACAATAAAAAGTTTCTAGCAGATTTGGCTTGATTTATCACCAAGTCGAGTTAACTGAGATTGGAGTCAAGTCCACGAGTTTTAAACTATGATATGTATACCTATGTGTACAAATCATAGTTCTAACACTTGCTGACTCAAAACGTAGCCGAGTCAACTCAACTTGGCAGGATTTTGAGACAAGTCACTGTAAACTCCCACGTGAGATTTATATTTTTCAAAAAGCTGCCTCATTAATCAATATAATTATCATTCCACGGGTCAGTGGCTCAGGTGGGCCCCACTGATGTTTATGTAAAATCCACCCCAACCGCAGGTGCAATACCACATGTGATGCCAAGGGCCCAAAAATCAGCTCCATCTGTGATTCAGGTGGCCCACATGATTGGAAATAGTATACAGGTCAACACACCCTCCAAACTGTTTCCATTGGTGTGGCCGACGTGAATCACATATGAGTATCACAGATGCGTATGATTTCTGAGTTGCAGGCCTAAATTTTTGTGTGGAATCTAATGGTTGGAGTTGATTTCATATAATTATCATTGTTGGCCTTGTAAAAATCAAGGGTGGGTGTCTCTCTCCTAATTGTTTCCTTTGGTGTGGCCAACCAGATTTAGAGGTCAGCCCAATTTTTTTTATTGGACCTAATATGGACTAAACATCTAATGGTCAGAGTAAACTTACATAAACATCATGGTGGGCGCAGTCAAAATCAAAAGCTGCTTCCCATAAAATTTCCTTTTTTTTCCCCCTAAATAATCTATGTATTGTAGGAGAGGGACACCTGGATTTGTTATTTGGAGGGTCCACCATGATGTGTATCAAAATCCACTCTAGCCATTACATGTGTAATGTCAATTTAGGCCCAGATCCAAAAAATTAAGCTGACTTGTGATTTCGGTGGGTCATAGTAAAGAAAACAGTTGGGAGAGACGTTTGCCCTTGATTTTTACAAGGCCTACCATGATGATTATATGAAATCTATTCCAACCATTAGATGTTGCGCTAAAATTTAAGCCCATCACTTAAAAATTAGGTTCATCTATGATTCAAGTGAACCATATCAAAGGAAACAGTTTGGAGGGCAATGGTTGCCATGTACACTGTTTCAATTGTAACGCCCCGTAGAATCACCCTTCTTAATACCCGAGCACATATTGGAGCCTGCTAAGCACATATAACCCTAGGACGAATAATCAACCATACTTAGTTTAGAGATGTCATGCTTATACTAAATTAGAACCTAAATACGCGCGTGAGGGGTCCGAACCACCGCCCATTCTACGATTGACTGGCCTGAAACTCAAAAGGGGTCAACCCCCCTGCTGGGCTCGACACTTTGGAATAGGCACCATGTCGGAAGTGGCACTCGAACCCACACCTCAGCGGTATATTGCGAATACAAATGAGAATGCAAGTACACTTGCACAAGGCCCTAACTAACCCTTGCATGGCCATGAAGAGTGGGCCATAAAATCTAAATATAACATTACACTTGACCCCTAAATGTTGGCCCCGATTGATGATCAGTGACCGTTAAACAGTCGTTGCCTCGGATCCGGCAATCGCTACGTCCGATCAGTCCCAAACCGCGCCTCGACAAGGATGTCACTATGAAGAGGCCATCCCATGGACTGGATTAGTTCAAATGGGCCAAGTGGGCCTCACATGATCAAACCAAGGCCCAAAAGGCCATTTGCACATGACTTAAATCACCAGGGTTATATCCCCCAATTGCCCCACCAAAATCTAAGTCTTATTCTCAGCCCCTTGGGAGGTGTCTGGGGCATGGTATTAGATGGGATTAGGTGGGATGGAATTGCATTTGGTTCAATGCAAATTCCCTATGATGTTTGAGGATGGGGGGCTTGGGATTAGGTGGGATGGAATTGCACTTGATCCCATGTGGGATTTCCGTGGGATTTCAAAGTCCCACACATGTGGGCCCCCCACTGATGCATTTGTTTTATCCATGCCATCCATCCATATAAGTCCTTTATACATGACATAATGGTTATATACATGTTCAAGTGACGACATCCGTAGTGAATTTGGTCCGTTGATTGCAATTCCATGGTCCACCAAACGGGATTTTGCTTAATCCAATGGTTTTCCCATGGTAAGTATTTGATCCCAAACATGGGATTGGATATGAAAATACCATGGGATTACCAGACATGTAATCATTGTGCAATAAATGATGTTAATCTCACATAATACCATTCCATCCCTTCTACTATCATGCCCCAAACACGCCCTTAGCTCATCTCTCCAGCAAAATTCTGAGAGAGAGGGAGAGTTGGGGAAGAAGAAGAATTGGGAGAGGGAAGCTCTACCCCCACGACACCGTAGCCGGCACTGCTTGCATTGGAAACTACTTCGAGTGCCGATAGAGGTATGTAGAACCAATTCCCCCAAATACTTTGGTTTCCTACCAAGATTTCCCCAATTCCTTGACATCCAAGCACCCTCTTGCAGGTCTACCCAAATTCATCTCCAAATCAAGGTGTGTATCATTTACCCATTGGTTGCTATGCAACAAATATCAGTAGTCGTAGCTAATACCTTCAATTTCTAAGTTAGAAATGTCATGCTTGCTGTTGGATGATTAAATTGTGACTAGGGAAGGCTGTAGGAGTAGAGAGGTTGCTTCGTCTAGAGATTTGGACGACACGTGTACGCTAGGACCATTTGCATGCTCATAATATCTTGCATATATTCTGATTATACCTATCTACTATACTAAATTGCTTAGACTATATGTATCTATATTAATTTCTTAGATTGTGATAATGCATGCCTTATATGGCAAGTGATGTGCAAGTCTTGGAATTGCTTATGTGGGGTTGTGGTCAGCCCATGTGTTGTAGATGAAAATTTTGGAAATCTTGATTTGGAAGTATCATTAGGCATGGTGTAGTAGTGCACGACCCGGCCAGACATTGTAGCTGAGGCAGCTGCAAGGGGTTGACAGCCTCGGGATCGGGATGGTCGGTTGAGGCGGAATTTGGGATGATCAGCTGTGGTTTGAGGACCACATGGGCTACACGTGCTCAAGGTCGGTCCTTCCTTCGTTCCCTCAGCCGAAGATCTCGGCCCACTACCAAGTCGGATATATATATATATATATATATATATATATATATATATATATATATATATATATATATATATATATATATATATATATATATATATAATCAATGTGATAGGACCCTCTGTTGGGGCCCACTTACAACCATATGGTGTACCGATCTCCCAAGTCTCATGAGCCAGGAATGGTGGTATGTGACCTATGCTCGTGCTGTCGGCTTATGATGGGGTGGTGCCTCCCTGTAGTGTCCATTGAGCACCCGTGGAGGCGATGAGCTTACCACTTGAGCATGGGGTAGGGTGACGAGCCCTATTTCGCTTGTGTTGGGTGCCATGACTGACGAGTTGTGGCCAAACCAGGCTCTCGGGGCTGTAGACCCAAGATGGGATTGAGGGGTTATTGGCAATGACATGCGCTCGCCTGGTAGGGAGCCAGGTGGTCCGAGTTGGCCAAAGTGATAGAATGTTGGTACGATGGCTTCGCCAACAGGTTGTGTGTGATAAAAGGGAACTAATTAACTACTTGGCTAATCATTCATGGTTCTGCATAGCATGCATTGTGGGCGGGTGATGGGGTGGTGCCCCATTCATTGGCGGCCCAGGTCTGTGCAGGTGTTGTGGTGGTGCCACTCACTGTCTGCTGTGATCGATCTGGTGTTCGGGCATGCATGTGCATCTCATGCATTCATCCCATTAAATAACTCTTTGTGTTTATATGTGATTATCTTTGAATTGTTGTTTATGTGGAAAGTGAATTTATTTACTATGCTACTTGTATTTGTACATGAGTAAGTTAGGGAAATGAAACCACTGAGTTGGCCACTCACTCCCTTTCTGGGACGGTGTTTTAAAAGATCAACCAGATGATCCATGTGACTCGAATTTACAGGAGGCAGTTGAGGCATCCGAGTGCGAGGACCTAGGAGAGGGTGCAGACTGGTATTTTCAGTATGCGGGCGATTGGGACTAATAGGGAGTGGAGCCTGATGTTTTCTTTTGGGATCGGCGCCTTCGCAGCGTCTTTAGTTTAACTTTTAGTGGTACATCTGAACTTGTAGTGGGGACCCAATGGGCCCCGATGTGAGGAATTCTATTCATGTATTCCTTTTGGATATATATATATATATATATATATATATATATATATATATATATATATATATATATATATATATATATATATATATATATATATATATATATATATATATATATATATAGTCTCCTCTTTCTTTTGGAAAAGTTCTTTCATGTTTAAGTTTTTATGATTGGGCGATTTATCTTTATCTATAAATTGTGCATTTAACCATACAAAGCACGTGCTTTGCATTATGCGGGACCCGGGATATCGGGGCCTGAGGGCAACCATGGGCCCTAACATATGGGGTGTCACACCAATCATGTTGTTCATTTGGATCACGGATGTGGGTGATCTTTCTGCCCCTGGCCTAACATGAGGTGATGCACCTGGTGGTTATGGATTTTACATAAACACTATGGTGGGGGCCAACGCATCAGTTGGCACACTCACCCAATTGATGGTTAATGATAAGCAACCGAAGGTGCTGAAATTATAATTATATGGATTAATGCGGTAGCTTTTTGAAAACCTTTTTTAAAAAGGTACTGAATGTAAATTCCATATTAATTACGTGTTTTTTTTTTGTGTAAAATTTCCTACATTTAATAATTCAACATTTAGTCGAATGATCCGATCCGCTGTGTATAGGGGAATAGGTATTTCAGAGCCCCGAACCAGCAGTTGAGGATGTATGTGTACCCCATGTAAGTAGCCAAGGTTGCATTTGGATGTACTCCAAAGTAGCAGCCTGGAAGATACTTCGTGGCAGAGGATGAGCTTCTAATCAGTTGTGCATTTTGGGCAAGTAGGGATTTTGTTGTAGCTTGATGTAGTCATAATTGACTTGAATGGACAGTTTAAATACACTGACTTTAAAGTAGTATCGCTTCTTGAATATAGCTCCTGTTGAGGTAATTCAAATCCAAAATGAACCTTGTTTAGTTTCAGGAGAGAAAAAAAAAAGAGAAGACAAAATAAAACCCACACTCAATATAGATAACATCTTTCTAAGACAAAATATGAGTTTCTAAGCCATGCAAAATAAGCCCAAGACATGTAGTTGAGTTTCATTGTTTTTATTTTCTATGTATACAACATAGTTTCCAAAGCCATGCTTCATGAAGACCCCTAAATGCAGTTGGGCTGGAAATCATGGGCTAGATTGACATCTTGAATTGTGTCATTGGAAGGTGCATCGGATTTCAAGAACCACCTTTTTCACCCGTTACACAATATCCAGGACATTTAAGGTGACTTGCAAAGATCTTCAACACTAGTTTAGGCACCGAAACTGTTGCGCAGCATGCCAACAACGCCCGTGAACTGAGATCCAATCTCCAGTCTCACCCACAAATGATAAACAGGAAGAAATAATAACTAGAAGAGGAATAACACAAACCAACAATCCACAAGATAGAAATTTACGTCGAAAAACCCCAACAAGGGTAAAAAACCACGGGTGCAAACTCTTCTATGAAGAAAAACGAAGTTACAAGCAATACACTTACCTTCTCCTATGCTCCCATGCACAGAGATGGCCCTTTTGCTAATCCTCTCGCCTCTTTCTCACCTTGGACGTATAGAAGCCCTAATCCCCTTGTCTAATTCCGGTTTACACCCCTTTATATAATAAACCCCGTAATTAGAACACAAAATAGGAAACCCACACTTTAAGTCCGCGGCCGGTCGGGCGCCCGGTCATAGCTGGCTCGGGCGCCCGACCATTACAAAAATCGTCCAGTAACAAAAACATAAAACAGTGTATTATTGGGTGCTCGGTCACTTTGACCGCTGGGCGCCCGGTGGTTCACAAAACAGTCCAGTGGCTTATGGTCCAAACCACATGAATATCGGGCGCCCGATCATTAGACTGTCCGGGTGCCCGACCATGGTTTGGTGTGACTGGTTTCCACACTCAACAATCTTCCACTTGGAGACACATCACCACATGATCCTTCGTCTTCTACATCCGGAGTGCACCACCTCCCAGTCTTTAAGCCTGAAGACCAATCAAAGCTGAACAGAGCTTCAGCTTCTCCTGTGTGACCGCCTTGGTCAACATATCTGCAAGATTCTCACTTGTATGAATCTTCTCCAAAGGAATCGATCCATCTTCCAATAACGAACGTATGAAGTGATATCTGATGTCAATATGCTTGGTCCTCGATTGAAATGCTGAATTCTTAGCCAAGTGTATTGCACTCTGACTGTCATTGTACAGCTTGCAATCTGCTTGCTTCTTTCTCAACTCTTCCATAAAACCTTGCATCCATACCATCTCCTTGCACGCTTCTGTAGCTGCAACATATTCTGCTTCCGTTGTAATTATGCATACTATCTTCTGTAACTGAGAGATCTAACTGACTGCATCACTACCCGGGGTAAAGACATACCCTGTAGTGCTCCTTCTGTTGTCGATATCCCCTACCAAATCTGAGTCAACGTAGCCTTGTAGCTTGATTTCCGATCCTTCATAACACAGCCCTACATCCACAGTACCTACCAGGTATCTGAGGATCCACTTCACATCTTCCCAATGTTCCTTCCCGGGTTGTTCATGTACCTGCTAATAACTCCCACTGCTTGAGAAATATCTGGCCTCGTGCTAACTATAGCATACATGAGGCTCCTTATAGCTGACGTATAAGGGATTTTAGCCATGTAGTCCCGTTCCTCCTACGTTTTAGCTCCTTGCTCCTTAGAAAGCTTGAAGTGGTTGGCTAATGGATTGCTAACCGGCTTAGCACCTCTCATGCTGAATCGATCAAGTACCTTGGCTATGTACTCTGCCTGTGACAAGACTAGCTTCTTGTTTTTCCTGTCACATTTTATCCTCATGCCTAGGATTTGTTTTGCAGCTCCTAAATCCTTCATGGCAAACTCTCTAGACAGTTGTCTTTTGAGATCTGAGATGTCCTTCATGCTTGATCCGGCCACAAGCATATCATCAACATATAGAAGAAGGATGATGTACGGCGTATCAAACTGCTTCAAATAGCAACAGCGGTCTGCATGACATCTCTTATACTCGTTTCCCGACATGAAACTGTCGAACTTCTTGTACCACTGCCTCGGGGCCTGCTTCAGGCCATATAGACTCTTCTTCAGTCTACACACCTTGTTCTCCTTTCCTGGTGCCACGCATCCTGTCAGTTGATGCATGTATATCTCTTCTTCAAAGTCTCCATGAAGAAAGACTGTCTTAACATCTAGCTGCTCTAGATGTAAGTCCTCTGTAGCCACTATACTCAAGACCATGCGAATCGTAGACATCTTTACTACAGGTGAAAATATTTCTGTGAAATTGATACCTGTCTTTTGTTGGACCCCTTTCACAACCAGTCTAGCCTTGTATCGTTTCGAACCATCGTGCTCCTCCTTCAGTCTGTAAACCCACTTGTTATGAAGAACTTTCTTACCCTTAGGTAAAGTGACTAGCTCCCACGTACGATTAGACTCAAGAGAGTCTATCTCATCTTCCATGGCTTGCTCCCACTTAACTCGCATATCTGATCATAACGCCTCTTCAAAACACTCTGGCTCACCATTATCTGTCAGCAGTAGATAATGTAAGGAGGTTGAGTATCGAACCTTGGGTCTCCTCTCCCGAGTAGACCTCCTCACAACCGGTGTCTGCGGCTTTGCCTCATCATGCTCCTGTGCATGCTCATCCTATGGCACTGTAACACCTGTGTCCGATAACTCTTCCAACTCTACGAATTCCTTCTTATCGACCTTGTTCTGCTTTTGCTACACACTGTCCTTATGCATCACTTTTTCATTGAAGACTACGTCCTTGCTTCTGATGATTTTTCGGTTATCAATATCCCAAAATCGGTAGCGAAAATCATTATGCCCGTAGCCTATAAACGTGCACCTTCTGGACTTTGCATCCAGCTTGTTTCTGTGTTTTGCATCAATGTGAACATAAGAAGTGCAACCAAATACTCTGAGATGTGCAAGGTTCACCTCTTTTCCAGTCCATGTTTCTTCTGGTAGCCCACCATCCAATGGTGCTGAGGGACTTCTATTGATGAGATATACGACAGTATTCACAGCATCCGCCCAAAAGGTCTTGGGCAAACTTGCATGTAGCCTCATGCTTAGGGCTGTAAATGGTCGGGTTCAGGGCGGGTTTAGCCAAAACCAGAACTGCCCATTTACTAAACGGGTCTCGGTCCAAATTTTGGACCCAGACCCTTTTACTAAATGGGCGGGTCCGGGTCGAGTCTGAATCAACCCATCAGACCCATTTATAAATGGCTCCGGGTCTGGTAGAGGGAGATCCACCTAGACCCATTTATAAATGGGTCGGGTCTAATGGGTTCGGGTCTAGATCAACTATGCAAGCATTTTTACAAGGCTTAAAACTGGGTTTGGATGGGTCTCGGATTGACGGGTCCCTTGAAACATAGACCAAACCCGCCCACTTACTAAATGGGTTCGGGTCGGGTCCGGTCGGGTCGGGTCGGGCCTAATATAAAGGAAACCAGACCCGGACCTGTTTAGCAAATGGGTCTGTTCTTGGACCCAGACCTGTATCATTTAACAAATGGGTCGGGTCTGGGTCGGGTTTAAATGGGTTGGGTCCAGGTACCCCATCGGGTCCGCTAACCCATTTACAGCCCTACTCATGCTCCTAGTGCGCTCAAGGATGGTCCTGTTAATGCGCTCAGCCACACCGTTCTGCTGCGGTGTCCCTGGAATTGTTTTTTGATGTTTGATTCCATTTGCTGCACAATACTCCTCAAATCTCTTGTCACAGTATTTTCCCCCATTATTCGATCTGAGACACTTCACAGTTTTACCGGTCTCATTTTCTACCATAACCTTTTACTTCTTAAATACATCGAATACATCTGATTTGTGTTTTAAGAAGTAGACCCACAGTTTTCTACTAGCATCATCAATAAAAGAAACAAAGTAATGTGAGCCACCAAGAGATGATACCTATGCCGGTCCCCACACATCAGTGTGTACAAGCACCAATAGATGCATCTTTGGAGCGCGTTCAGTCTTCTTGAAGCTAACTCTCTTCTGCTTGCCATACACGCAATCCTCGCAAAATTCCAGATCGATTGCCTTCAACCCTGGTAGCTTCCCTTTTGACAATAGCACTTTCATCCCCTTCTCACTCATATGTCCCAACCTCTGATGCCATAACTGCCCATTCACTCCAGTTGATGCGATTGCGAGTGAACTATACAATCCGGAAGTCACATACAAAGTACCTTCCTTCTTGCCTCGAGATATAACCAAGGCACCTTTTGTGATCTTCCATGCATCGCTCGTGAATGTCGTCACATATCCAACTGCCCCACTGAGATCAAATTCTGTCTCAAACTCGGTACATGTCTGATATCCTTCAGCTTCAAGACCGTTCCGTCTTTCTGACTTAGGTGAACGTCTCCCTTGCCAACAATACTGCATGGCTCATCATCGCCTAGGTAGACTCTTCCAAAGTTACCTGACACATAATCACGAAGTACTTCTTTTGACGAAGTGGCATGAAATGAAGCACCCGAGTCTATAACCCAAGACCCATTCCACGCATCAAGAGACAAGATCAACGCCTCTGTGTCACTCTCCTCAGATAGATTCACTGAATCCTTCCCACATTGATAGCTTCCTTCTTGTTTCTTAAGTACCCTACAATTACGCTTCATGTGCCCCTTCTGAAATTGCGTCGGGTAGGCTAACACGACACCCTATGCATACACGTGCGGAAGCTTAAAGAGCAACTAGAATTATGGCTAAACCTATAGGAGGGGGGTGATTAGGACCTTTTTAAAATCTTCTCGCCTACTTAACATATTTAACAAATTGAACTACGTAAGCGATAACACTTTGGCTTCCAAGCCTAAGTGGGTCCAATCAAAAGACTAGCATATGATAAAAGCTATAAACAACCTAGTCTAAACAAGCATAGATTAATTAAGTGATTAGGCTAATGAAGAACCTAATCTATGCTACTCAAATAGACTTGAGTGAGGATGGATCAAGAAGTTCAAGTCTACTTGAGGTAGTGAAAGTACATCTTATGAGTGTGGATGTGCCTGTCAAGTGCCTAGCATACATTCCTAACTAAGCATTCATAATTAACAAGTTAAACGCAATGCATAAACAGAAATGTGCTCAAGAACAATCACAAACACAAGGATGTATAGTGGTTCGACTACTTGTCTACTCCACTCTCGGTTCAAGTACTCAACCCCTTTGAGCACACTGGCATTCACTGGGGAGTTTAAATCTGGTTCCTCCCAACCAAGGTGTTTTAACTCGGATCCACCCAACCGGGGAGTTTATAGGTTCCTCCCAACCTACACGTTTGCACTCGTGTTGGTGGCTCCCCCTTGGAGACTTTGTTTTAGGCCCGACTAACGTGCCAAGGAACGGCTGACGTCCCTAGATTTTAGGCCCAACTAATAGGCCAAGGATCGGCTAACGACCCTAGGTCGAGTTTGTCAAACAAACTCTACACTCAACCCCCACAGGGAATTGAGTGGATGGACTCCTAACAAGACAACCTTACTTGTCGGATTGAGCCCCTTGTTTAGCGCCGCTTTGGGTTGCTTCTTCTCGCTATCCCGTGCTTGAATCAGCTCCCCTTGTGCTCCCCCGATCTTTGACGCCGCCGCTTTGCCAAGGCTTCAGCTCCAAGATCAGCTACCTTGCATGTGATGCTCCATTGGAGATGCCCAAGGTGCTAAGGAATGGTGAAACCTCTACAAATGGTAGGAAATTGGTTTCCTAGAGGAATGCACCTATTTGGACTCCTAGGTGATATTTAGACAAGGGATTTAACTATCATCAAGTTGTCTAAACCCTAGGAATAAAGAGGGAACAAGTCCATTCTCAAGATGCCATTGAATGGCCCAAGCTTGTGATGAAAACACAAGGAGAATGACTTGCTATGGGTTTGGGATAGAGCCTCTGATAGTCTCTAGCAATGGTGGCTTCTATCTCCTCAAAATCCCCTCTCTTAGCTCAAAAACGAATCCCCCATCTTAAATAGATTTTCTTCCAACGGTCAAAAAACGGGCAGATTCGCGCATCTCCGATTGATCGGAGACCTGTCCGATTGATCGGAGACAAGTCCGATTGATCAGAAATCTATCCAGTGAAGTCTCTGGAAGATATTCCGATTGATCGGAACACTGTCCGATTGATCGGACGGACCCCTTCCGATGGATCAGAAGACTGTCCGATTGATCGGAAATATGTCCAGTGGATTTTCAAGGTTGCTGGAAAAATTTTCGATTGATCGGAGCTTCTGTTCGATTGATCGGAGTCCTATCGGAGCCAACGTTGATTGATCGGAGATCAATCGGAAACTGCTGTTTTGAGCTGTTTTGTTTACAGCAACTTCCACCTCTTAAATTAGTCTAATTTATCATGTTTTTCATGGAGTTCTAAGACTAATGATGATGACTAAGGGTATACCTAGTTGGTCTAAGTCATCTAAGAGGTTATGGGTTAGGTTTTGGTCAAGGCAAGGCACATCAAGGCATCACTTTTATCTGTTTCTTCTTTCTTGATGCAGCCGGTCCATCTTGAGTCTTCGGTCTTTGTCTTCATTAAGCTCAACCGACACTAGACTCAATGATGTAAGTGATTGACAAACAAGGTGAACTAGTATGCCACAGAAAAGTGCACTAACACCTTTTTCTCGCAATGCCAACACCCGTCCTTGTCTTTCGGTCCCTTGGACTTATTCTTCGACTTGGAACGACCGTGTTTATTGCCTCCTTTGTTCGAAGAGCTTCCTCTTCCTTCAACATTTAGAGCATTCCCTGAATCCCTTGAAGCACCCGATGCCTTCCTTCTAGATTCTTCACTTAGAATTAGACCGGTTACATCATCAAATTTCAACTTTGTAGACCCTAAGGAATTGCTCACGGTAATCACCAAACCATCCCAACTGTCTGGCAAACTAGACAAGATTAATAGTGCCCTGACTTCATCATTAAAAGTGATGCCAACGGATTCCAATTGGCTCGTGACTGTATTGAACTCGTTTAGATGTTAAGTTACGCCCCCACCATCTGACATCTTCATGTTGAATAGCCGTTTCATGAGATGAACCTTGTTGGACGCCGAGGGTTTTTCATACATCGTAGCCAAAGCCTGCATCAATTCTTTTGTGGTCTTTACTTTGGATATATTGAAAGCAACGCTCTTAGACAAAGAAAGTCGGATCGTTCCTAAAGCCTTCCGATCCACTAAAGCCCATTCATCATCTGTCATCTTTTCTGGTTTCTTCTCTTTTCCTCCTAGAGGAATGTAAAGGTCCTTCTGATATAGTTAATCCTCCGTCTGCATCTTCCAGAAGGCAAAGTTTGAACCATCAAACTTCTCAATTCTAGTTTTTCCATCTTCCGTCATCGCTCCCACTTGAACTAAATCAATAGCTCTGATAGCAGTTGTTGCGCAGCACGCTAACAATGTCGGTGAACCGAGATTCAATCCCGGTCTCACCCACAAACGATAAACAAGAAGAAATAATAACTAGAAGAGGAATCACACAAACCAACAATCCACAAGACAGAAATTTACATGGAAAAACCCCAATAAGGGTAAAAAACCACGGGTGCAAACTCTAATATGAAGAAGAACGAAGTTACAAGCAATACACTTACCTTCTCCTATGCTCCCATGCACAGAGATGGCCCTTTTGCTAATCCTCTCGCCTCTTTCTCACCTTAGACGTATAGAAGCCCTAATCCCCTTGTCTAATCCCGGTTTACACCCCTTTATATAGTAAACCCCGCAATTAGAACACAAAATAGGAAACCCGCATTTTAAGTCCACGGCCGGTCGGGCGCCCAATCATAACTGGGTCAGGCGCCTGGCCATTACAAAAATCGTCTAGCAACAAAAACATAAAACAGTGTATTATCGGGCGCCCGGTCACTTTGACCGCCGGGTGCCCGGCCGTTCACAAAACAGTCCAGTGGCTTATGGTCCAAGCCACATGAATATCGGGCACCCGGTCATTAGACCATCCGGGCACCCGACCATGGTCTGGTGTGACTGGTCTCCACACTCAACAGAAACATCCAAATTCAACTACATTGTTACTACTTTTATTAACTAAGGAAGAAATTTTTGATTTCCCAAGAGATGTAGTACTGTTTTCCAAAATGAATGAATTGGGTTTCAGCCTTCCCGATTCCGGTTTATGTTAGCAGGAAAATAAAAATGCCACACCCATTCAAGGAGATACATTTCTCTGGATCTGCGTTCTAGCTTGCATTTAGCCATCCACTTACAACCTCCAGAGCAACAACTCCAAATCCAAATAAATCAGCCTTTTTCTGTCAGATACCCACGCACGGTTTACTCTGGTGCAAGGTATCCACTTCAAGAGTATAAAGATAACAGTTTGAGGAATTTCAATATAAACCAGCATCCTATAGTATGAAACTCGGCATTTGGATGCCCAATAGAATTGGATTGTGGTAATTCAATTCAAGAACATGAAAATTGCCAAATTGGCAATAGCCCATCCTAAGATTGTTTCAGTTCCAACTTCAACTCATGGATTGGAGATTGGTGTGGTTGTCATCATGAATTACAAAGAACCATGTCCACTTTAGTCATTCATCCTGTAGCGAATTGAATTAAGTAGAAGTTTGTGGAACTTGTACGGAAACCAACATAGCATAATAAGGAATTTAGGCTGTGTTTGGAAGCTCAATTGACTTGCATTACAAAAATTCAAACCAAAGTGGAAATTACCAAACTGTGCAAGCTCCATTCATAATCACAAACCAACCCCAAGATTGAAATTACGAAATGGAATAGCTTTTGGTCTTTTGTTCTCCATTGAATTAGGTCAATCAAGCATCCAAATGATCTGGTCTGTTATTGCAGTTAAGGGCTGGTTGTGGTATGGTCTGTTATGGTGTTAACGATCCTGGCAGGAAATGTGTTTGTAATTTAGTTTCAGTGTCGAGCATTGGAGCTGGTTTGGCAGCAGGAAAAGCGTGATCTTCGCATCCTCCAGGAAGGTTTTTTGTTTCTTTTTTGGCAGGGGCTCTTTGTAATCACAGCCTTCTCTCAGCTGAGCTCCTGAGTGGACAGAAGTGGGTAAAAGACAATTTGGTCTGATTGTGCCGTGCCACTGGTGATAATAACCGAAGCTATGAAACAAGTGGAGATGTAGATGTGTTCTTGATTAATCAGAAAGGGTGCTAGGTTGGGCTCTTGCGGTTCCTGTGGTTGTATAGGTCAGTCTTGGTTGCTCTGCTGCTAGCATTTTGATGCATTTGCTCTGCTCCATCTGTCAGCCAGCGTTTGTTTTCTGGAGTGGCAACCGGTTTGCACGGGTGTTCCCAGAATGCCTAGCAGGGCAGCCCCTACTTTGTGCGATGGGTCGGGCTTGGTTGTCGCTGTGAAGGCTAGTTTTTGGTTTACTTTGTTAATGGTTGTGGTCGGCTGGCAGTAATTGTATAGTTTCTGTTTTGGCTTTGTTTTTTCCTTTTTTTTTTTTTTTTTTTTTTTTTTTTTTTTTTTGTGTGTGTGTGTGTGTGTGTGTGTATTGGTGTGGCCATCTCTTTTTGTCTGGCCCACCCGTTTGGTTGTTCAAACTTAGAGGCTGTGCTATACCATAGGTGGGGCCCGTTTCTTTTTCTGGCACCTGCCTCATGATTGTACAAATATTTCACCAAATAAACAAAGTTACAAGTAGTGTTATACATAGCGAATAGCGTGTAGCGTAGCCTTCACCCCTCTGAGGCGTGAGGCGTAAGCTACACGCTGGCGTAAGCTACATAGCGTGTAGCGACACTACTTAGATTTTTAATTAAGGTTGCACTTGGTTGCACCAAATTAGATGATTAATAATAAAATTTAACAAAATTTCATGATATTTGGTGCAATCAAATGCAACCTAAAGAAATAGTAAGGGATAATGATCAAGTATAAAAGTGAAGAAAGAGCAACAAAACTGATTTAAAACTATTTCTTATATTATTTTACTAAAGCATTAAAAAGACTAATGAATTTTAATTGAAATAGAAAAATTAAACAAATTATTAAAAACATTATTGATTTTAATGTTATAGTGAAAAATGACTTGTAATGTGAGCTATGTAGCATATAGCGTAGTCTATGAAGCGTGTAGCGTATCTAATTAATCATGTAGCGTAGGCTACATACAGCTTAAGCTATTTTCATAAGCTATGTAGCGTTTAGGCTAAGCTACGCTACGTAGTGTAAGCTACACGCTACATAACGTAACTATTTAAAACACTGGTTACAAGTGATGAGCTCCCACCTTTCTATTAAAAAAAAAAAAAAAACAAATGCATCCTTGAGAAAAGAAAGTGAATGGAAGTGTCAGTAATGCTTACATTGTCCCTGCCACACGCCTGCTGATGAGGGTCATCTTGTCATATTACAGCTTGGCCAAACCAAAATCTGATATTTTTGGATTGAGATCAGCATTGAGCAGAATATTAGGAAAGTGAGACATTTTACAGTCCCCAAGCATATTTACCCTTTCCTGCAAAGCAACGGCAGCCATTTCCATCGACATGTTGTAGACTCAAGCCTCCTACTATGGTTACCTGTGATGGTAGGATTTTAAATTGCTCTCACCACATATGCCACTTCTGGCACATGAGTTTGAGGTCCAGACTGTTCTTCAGGAGGGGTCCACCATGTATGTGCAGCGGCCAAAAAAAAGGCCAGTCCAATCATCAGACGGGACATGCACGCATGTCGAGTTTGGACAATTGCCATTTAAAAAATCGTATGCTTATAATGCACGTGTGGTCCACCTGATGTCAGGAAATTTGGTCCATGTTGCATACAAGGTGGGGGCCACCGCACTAAAAAAAGCCGGATCTTACTAACACGTAAGCACATTTGCACATCACATGCAGCCATCCAGACCATCCAATTAGTTGGCCAACTCTTCGTTGAGATCCATCTCAAAAATCACACAATTTACAAGAGCCCCAGCTCAAAAAATCATACAATTTACAAGTTCATGACTCTTATCATCCATCACCCATTGTCAGATGATTAAGAAATTTTTTTTAAGAGTAATTGTCCAACACAAAAGTATATATAGATCAAATGGTTAGAAACAGCCAACAACTGCCATATTTTTATTATCACCAATGAGAGTAATTGAAAACTGTCACTTTAAAATAGCAGAAATAACCAAATTCTTGAAAATTTGAAAATACTATAATTCTTTCTTCACCATCTCCTTAAAATTGTCTTTCGAGCTTTTAGTGTTCTTGAAATCGAGAGGTAGAGTTTTATGATTTCTAGCTATGCTAAATAACGACATGGGTTTGTTGTGCATCCTATTTATGCAATCGATCATATGGTATGGAATCCAAACTGCACATCTACTTTGTTTAACCATGCCCCAAAAATCATTAGGTCAGTTTGGATTCTTCTGATGGATCTATGCATTGTTCAATCTTACTGCCAACAGAAGTCATACAAGGCTGGATTTGGACGGAATGAATTGAAAACAGTCACTTTTAAATAGCAGGATGGGTTAGCCCACTATTTGACATCTACATGCATGATTATTTAGACAAATTTATGACCACTTTTAATTGAAGTTTTATATATGCACAATATATAGCTGGGACAAGGCTATGTAGATGATGATTCATAAGAAGTATATATGCAGATATGTATGTACACCTATATAGCTACTCTTTTTTCCTTTTTTTTTATATGTATGTACACCTATATAGCTGCTCTTTTTTTTAGTTAATAATGTATTAAACTCATGTCTTCGATTCCCTTCTTTACGGTTGTGTGTGTGTGTGTGTGTGTGTGTGTGTGTGTTTTCATAATGGTGAAATTTTGACAGCTTTTTCAAGGACTGGGATAAAGCTCAAACTTTCCTCATAGTGTTCTTTTTTCTTGTCTCTTTTTTTTTTATTTTTTTTATAGCATTTTGAACTACACTTTTTTAATATTTTATAACCTTACCTGTTATTCCAATTTTGTGGAAGTTACTTTTTGATTATTTGTTACAACTGATGCATCGCTCTTTCTGGTTATGATGTATTTTGAAGCATCATACAAAAATATCCATGAAGGCAGCAACAGTCACCCGGCAAAAGGACCACGAGATCATGTGTTATAGTAAAAAAGAGGTGGTTGAAGACAGCAAGGATTCGAGGCCCGCGAGCGCCTTTTAGCGGTGTTTAACCTGCGAGTCCTCCTGGTCGAGGCTCGCATATTGTGAAAGTACGGTACGCAACTTCCGAACCACCGAGCCCTCCTGGTCGAGGCTCGCATATTGTGAAAGTACGGTATACACCCCCGAATATGCGAGCATCTCGACTCGTGGTCGTTAAAAGGTTCTGCATCCCAATATGTGAGTAATTACCCCCGAGCCCGAACATCCCCCGCCTTTTTAGTACTAGCAACCCGTATAGGCTGATTTTGGGCTTATCTCTGTTCGTGGCTCCGAACCTCAGGGGATCACCATCAGGGAACGTAATCAACCAGATGTCTAACTATGTTAGGCCATCCATTATCTAAGAATTAACAGGATAAACACCATATCCCCGGAAATCAGCAGTAATTTTAACGTCTTGCGTAACAGATTGGACTACCTGAGTCTATATAAATGGATGGCCCCACAAATGAAAAGGGTACACAATCTCTAAGCTCATATCTCGCTGTTTCCCTTTACAACCATGCCCCATCTGACTTAAGCTTTGGAGGGCCAATGGCTGGACGCCGGCCACCTTTATTTTTCTCTTGTGTTCTTTCAGGTTTGGAGGAAAGTTAGCTTAAAGGAAGGTGAACGTCTGGAGGATCCTGTTACCAAATCCGACGTAAACAGATTGGCGCCGTCTGTGGGAACTAGTCGTCAGGATTAGCTATTGTAATCACAGACCGTGATCTCCCACCATGCCTCCCAAAAGACAGTTCATCCTTCCACTTCGAGGCAGACGTTACTTCCGCCTAACATTACCGAACCAGCATCTAACTTTCCTCAGACTGCTTCGACGGGCATCCCCTAGGGAGAGTCTAACGTGCCATCACAAAACCCACTTTTCGATGTGTCCGGCAGTTAAGAAGACGTTATGCGTTTCCTTGGAAACACGCTTCTAACTCTCAAAGCCGGGCTTCAGACCTTATCTAATCGGTTTAATCAGCACTTTTCGGAACCACAACAACAACCTCCAGAAGGGCCGCCGGCGCAACCTATACCAGTAGCTTCCGGACATTTTGCGGGTGAGCCATGAACCCAGCAAAATCCTCCTCTTTCAAATCGAATACCACTCGGCAATCAAGTCCCGGCACCCCCTCCGCATTCTATACACTCCAGTGCCTTGCGACAACAGCAATCTCAGGGATCTGTCATCGAAACTTCAAGCTACACCTTGCTATGGGAAGGAGATCTCAAAAGAATTCAGGTTCGTTTCAACGACATGGAATAACGATATCAGACTAATCTACCACCCATTGCTGTTGCCTTAATCCATCGATCCGAATCTCCCTTCACCCGTGAGATCATAGAGGCACCCTTGCCCAAGAAATACTGCATGCCTATCATCACTCCGTATATAGGCACTGGCGATCCTCTCGAACATCTAGAGACATATACATCTCTTATAGAGCTGGAGGGGCATGGTTCAGAAATTATGTGTAGGGCATTTTCCCTAATCTTAAAGGATGCAGCACGTACATGATTCCGGGGCCTAAAACCCCGATCCATCGGATCCTTCTCTAAGTTATCGGAGCTCTTCCTTTCTCAGTTCATGGGGAGCATCTGTACCAAAAAGTCGGCATCTTACTTAATGGACTTGAAGCAACAGCATGGGGAGACGATTAAGGAGTTCACAGTTAGGTTCACTGCAGAAGTCGTCCAAACTGCAGGGTATACTGAAGATAAAGGCCTCACCGCCCTTATAGCCGGAATGATGAGCAAGAAATTCCGCTTCGCCCTGGACAAGAATCCTCCTAAAACCGTGGCAGATTTCCAGGCAAAGGCTCAGAAATACATCAATGCGGAGGAAGTCGCTTTGGTACGTCATGGTATACAGGGCAAGAAGTGTAAGTCTGAGGAGATCTCTTCTCCTGATAAGAAATATCGGCGCGATCGACGAGATTGTTCCCCAAAGAAGCCCTACTCTGGTAAATATTATAACTATACACCTCTTAACCAATCTCTTGAAAAAGTGTTAATGGAGATCAAGCACAAACCGTATGTGAAATGACCTTCAAAGATCAAGTCTGATCTTAAAAAAAGAGATAAGAGAAAGTTCTATTATTTCCACAAAGATCATGGGCACAACACCCAAGATTGTATATCTCTGAAAGACCATATCGAAGCTCTTATCTGGAAAGGTCATCTCCGGGATTACATATCTCGACAAGATCGGTCACCGAAAAGGACGGAAGCCCTACCACACCGGAAGAAGTCACCTCAACATCATACTTCGCAAGAAGACACTGAGCCCACTGGTGAGATCCGGACCATTGTTGGAGGACCGTCTTGCGGATGAGATTCTCAAGCATCAAGAAAAGCATACACTAGCAAAGCATCTCAGAAGCCCCAGCATATCTATTGGTTGGAAAAGACGCTCGAGGCATCGAATCCTGGCCATCATCCGATCACTTTTTCTCTTGAAGATGCAGAAGGGATTCATTTCCCTCACGAGGACTCCATCGTGGTCGCATTAAAGGTATCAAATTATTCAACCTATCATATTATGTTGGATACAGGTAGCTCTGCTGACATTCTCTACCTGGAAGCTTTCAATAAAATGGCACTCGCTATGAGCCTACTCAAACCGGTCTCAACTCCCCTCGTCAGCTTCGGGGGCGAAGTGGTAACACCGGAAGGAAGCATTGACCTTCCAGTCACCTTCGGAGAAAGCCCAACAAAAACTACTATCTTCGTTAATTTCCTCGTGGTGGATCGGAGATCAGCATATAATGCTATTTTGGGCCGACCTTCGCTTAACAAGATAGGGGCAGCTTTACACCTCCTGTATCTATGCATCAAATTTCCTACTCCAAATGGAGTCGAGGTCGTACGAGGAAATCAAAAGGAAGCATGTACATGTTACGAAATCGCTGTACAAGATCGAAAGAAGGCTCAGGCAATGTCGGTCATGATGGTTACAATAGATTCATCGGATCCCCTGATAGCTACAGCACTAGATCCAAGAGAGAGTGATCTTTAATCAGGAACTCCAGGGGAAGAGACAGTCGCAATCCAATTATCTGAAGAAATTTCATCCAGAAAGGTCTATGTCGGATCTTCTCTAAGCAATGTCTTTCATGAAGATTTGGTTCGTTTTCTCACCGAATACCAAGATGTATTTGCTTGGTCCCATAGTGATATGCCAGGTATCGATCCTGGTGTCATAGTGTATCGCTTGAATGTTTATCCAAAATATAAACCTGTTCATCAGCGGCGACGTGCCTTCACCGCAAAAAGACAGATGGTAATTAAAATTGAAGTCAAAAAGTTGCTGACTGTCAATTTCATAGAAGAAGTTGACTACCCGGAATGGGTCGCGAATGTGGTCCTCGTTCGAAAAGCTAATGGCAAGTGGAGAATGTGCGTGGATTACTTTGATTTGAACAAAGCCTACCCGAAGGATAGTTTCCCAAATCCGCGCATTGACCAGTTGGTTGATTCAACTGCGGGGCACGCCTTGCTCAGTTTTATGGACGCCTACTCCGGTTATAACCAAATTATAATGCACCCGCCCGATAGTCAACACACTGCCTTCATCACTGACCGTGGCTTGTATTGTTACGAGGTAATGCCTTTTGGTCTTAGGAATGCAGGAGCCACCTATCAGCGCCTGGTCAATAAAATATTCGCCGCACAAATCGGCAGGAATATGGAAGTTTATGTTGACGACATGCTCGTGAAAAGCATCGTATAAGACGACTACCTGGCAGATCTTCGAGAAGCCTTCGATTTGATGAGGAAGTATCAGATGAAGTTAAATCTAGAAAAATGTGCATTTGGGGTGTTCGCTGAAAAATTTCTTGAGTCTATGGTTGGCCAGCGAGGAATCGAGGCGAATCCTGAGAAAATAAAAGCTCTAATCGAAATGAAATCTTTGTCCACTCTCAAAGATGTCCAGCGTCTGGCTGGTCGCATTGCATCATTGAACAAGTTTATTTCGCGTGCCTCTGATAAATGCTTACCTTTCTTTAAGCTCCTTCGAGTTACGGCCAAAGTCGACTGGGTGTGGACTCCGCAGTGCGAAGAAACATTTCAACAACTGAAGCAATATATGAGTGCACCCCCCATTTTATTGAAACCTGTTGCCCACGAGCAGCTTCTTCTTTATTTATCTGTGTCTTCTACGGCCGTTAGTGCCGCATTAATAAGAGAAGATTCCGGGGTACAAAGGCCCGTTTATTATATTAGTCGAGCAATGGTGGATGTCGAAACTCGATATTCTGATATGGAGAAATTAGCCCTCGCCTTAGTTACGGCCGCTCAAAAACTGCGCCCCTATTTCCAAGCCCACGTTATATTGGTACCAACAAATCATCCATTAAGACAGGTCCTTCAAAAACCTGAAGTTTCGGGGCGATTAACTAAATGGGTGATCGATATCAGCGAGCATGATATATCGTTTTGCCCAAGAACCGCCAATAAGGGTTAAGCCGTGGCCGATTTCATTGCCGAATTCACATATTCCTCCTCCAGTGATAATTCTGCTACCAGCGACCAAACCCCCTGGTCGCTCTTTGTGGATGGGTCTTCGCGGGCCACCGGCAGCGGAGTTGGATTAATTTTAATTGCTCCTGATGAGTCGTATTTTCAATATGCCTTACGATTTGACACTCACGTTTCGAACAACGAAGCGGAATATGAGGCTTTGATCGTAGGTCTAGAACTAGCGAACGTTCTTACAATTCAGAGTTTACTTATTCATAGTGATTCTCAACTCATAGTCAATCAAGTGCTCGGTGAATTCGAGGCGAAAGAAGAACGGATGGCTTTGTATAAATCCTGGGTACTTATCCTGCTCGCGAAGATGAAGAAATATGAAATAATTCACATCCCTCGCGAGAGGAACAAGCTCGCAGATTCCTTGGCAAAACTAGTCTCCGCACCAGAGTTTGAATTATTGCAATCTATTCACATCGAGCATCTTCATGCTCCAAGATTAGCCAAATGACCTCCGAGCAAGTGGTCACATTATATTTCTCTCCATGTTGGATGGACCCCATCGTCCTTTATCTCAGAGATGGACAACTCCCGGATGATAAAAAATCTACACGGCAAATCAGTCATCGCGCTGCCAGGTATACCTTACAAAACGGAACGCTATTACGTAAGAGCTTTACTTTACCATATTTGAAATGTCTTCATCCAGAAGAGGCGTATCGCGTTCTTGATGAAATCCACCAGGGGGTATGTGATAACCATCCTAAGGGACGCTCTTTAGCATATAAAACGATGAGGCAAGGGTATTATTGGCCCACTATGAAGGCAAACGCTATCGAATTTTTGAAAAGATGTGACAAGTGCCAGCGATATTCTCCTATACCTCATGTACCATCCGAGCAAATGACGCCAATGTATGGCCCCTGGCCCTTCACCCAATGGGGAGTCAATATCATCGGGCCCTTGCCCACCGGAAAAGGTCAGAACAGATTTGCGATCATAGCAGTCGATTATTTCACCAAATGGGTCGAGGTAGAACCATTAGCCAAAATCATTGAAAAGCTACCGCTAGGTTCATGTGGAGAAATATTATATGCCGTTATGGGCTTCCCCATACTATAATCACCGATAACGGAAAGCAATTCGACAATGCCGCATTCTCAGAATTTCGCGAAAAAGGGAAGATACGAAGTGTTCACACCTCCCCGTATCATCCCCAGGCTAATGGACAGGTTGAAGCGGTGAATAAGATCATCAAACATCATCTAAAGACCAAGCTCGGTGAATGTAAAGGCATGTGGCTAGAGCTCCTACCTGAAGTCTTATGGGCCTACAGAACTACGATTCACACGTCAACCGGAGAAACTCCCTTCTCTTTAGCTTTCGGCACCGAGGCAGTCGTCCTAGTCGAAGTCCAAGTCCCCTCGTATCGAATCGAGCAAAACGATTCCACGAATAACCAAGATGGGTTGATGCTTCATCTCGATCTCTTGGAAGAAAGAAGGGACGCTTCCCAGCTTTGAGTAGGAGCCTATCAACAGCGTATTTCTCGCTACCATAACGCCAAGGTCTGGCCCAGAACTTTCCAGCTCGGCGATTTGGTTCTTAGGCAGAACCTCGGAATTCCTGCTCGCTCGTTCGATCCAAATTGGGAAGGCCCGTACCGAGTAATCAAAATTGTGCGACCAGGTACCTATTATCTCGAAGATATGCAAGGAAGACCCTTTCGTCGCCCTTGGCACGTAGAGCATCTGCCACGATATTTCCCTTAATTCGATGTAAGTTGGAACGATATTCGAAAAAAGATAGATTGTCTTTTGGTCGCTACTCCATTTGATTGGACCCGAATAGCCCCGAAGAGAATACACACATTCTCTTGGCCAATCTTCTGCCCTTGGTAGAATCAAAGCCTCAATCGATAGATCAGTCTATCTCTATGTGGACATTGTTTCATGAGTTAAGTATGAAGGCATTCACCAAAAGAAGGAGAAACAACATGCAAATAATATTATCAAAAGGTTTTTCTCATTCATATCATTGACTAAAAAAGTCATGTTGCTTACATAACGGGAAATGAAAACTTTTACATAAGAATATAAAGAGAAGAAATAAGATGATCATCCTTGTGCGTCGGTTGGGGGAGGAGCGGTACTCTCAACCTCAGGGCCCACTTCTGGAACCCCTCTCGCTTGAGTAGCCTCAGTGGCCTCGTTCTCTGCGGCCGCTCTTTCCTCTGTAGCTATGATAGCCGCAACCTTCTCGAACTCTCCCATGTCGAAAGACGGAGACATTCGCTGCACCACTCGCAGGGCGAAGTCGTGACCAACATCGTACGACTCATATATTTTATCATCGTATAACTGCGAAGTCCGAAACTCCATGATAGCTCGGGCCCCTTCCTCGGAGTGCATCTTGATGAGGGCCACCCTCTCCTCTCCCCAATGGATCGAGTCATCTTTAAGTTGCTTAAAGACGGAGCGCTCTTTCTCCAGATTGTCGCTGACTTCCCTGAGCCGTGACCTGCTTTCTGCGAGCTGCTCCTCCAACGAGATCTTGTCTTGACGGAAGATCTCTCTCTCTCTCTCTCTCTCTCTCTCTCTCTCTACCTTCTCCTTCATCTCTGCGAGCTTGGCGAAGTTCGAGTCCAAGGCCTGATATCTATCAGTCAGGACTTGGACCTTTTCGATGAGGATCTTTCTCTCCTCAGTCATCTTCGCGATCAAGGTCTCGCGAGACTTAATGACCTGGTCCCTTCCATGGACCGCCTTCTCCAGGGCAATCCTCTTCCCCTTGGCCTCATCTATTATACTACGGGCGGCGAGGATATCATGCCTCGTCCGTATGATGAGATCCAAGCCCCGCAGAAAAGAAGGAAGACTATGAGATAAGCATTCAAAAGTCAACGAAGAAAGTAAAAAACAGGGTCAAATCAGAGCACATTCTACCTAGACCATCCTCACTCCCGCGTCAAGAGAGAGGTCTTTAGGACTCGGTTCGGGGAGGGCACCAAAAGTTTGAGGGGAGATGTTATTAAAAAGAAATTTACAGATTGGGTGTAGGTGTCTGGGGACGGTGAATGTCCCGACTCCGGAGGGCTGGGCTACGACTAGCCCAGCTGGGCTCGCATCTTGAGCAGTGGTCTGCTCACGAGCAGGAATCAACTCGCGAGCACCTTCTGGCTCGCGAGGTTCTTCGGCTGGGGGGCAACTTGACCCCGCCCCATCATTCCTTGGAGAGTTGTCAATAATATCGATGACTGGTGGTTTGGGAGGAACCACCAGTGCAGAAGCCACTGGCACAGCTGATGCAATATCGGGAAGAGGTTCACGCGGTTGTGGAACTTGGGTAGTCCCATCCGGTTGATTATACGGGTGAGAGGGATCAGCAAATGTCTTTTTCTGTCTCTTCGAGCCGGTCCCCTACAAGTGAGGGAGCAACCCCCTATTCTCCCCCACGTTCATCATCACGACCTCGTCGCGAGATATCAACCCGGCAGCTGCGAGTCGGGAGGCTGACAGACAAGCCTCGATGTCCCTGTCGCGAGCAGGCAACTTGTAAACCTTCACGATCTTCTCGTGAATTCCTCCTTTTAGGTTCGGTTTCCCCACAGTCGGAATACCTGCAAATGCGAGCAAAGGTTAGATGAACGGAAAATCCAAAGTTGGTTCATAAAATAAGGTAGAGTGAAGCTACACCCACCTTCACCGAAAAATCGGCTCACGTTATGGCCCTCAGAGGTGGACCCTGTCTCAGATTCCCAGCTCCCGGAAGCATAAAACCAGCGTTTCCTCCATCCAGGGTAATTCGAAGAGGGTTTCTCCAAAATAAAATTATCCCGGTGCCAGTATCACAGGTAATACCAACCTTCGCTGGAGGGAGCTCTCTTGAGCTGGTACATTCTGAGGAACTCTCCGCAGTTAACTCTCCGTTATCGGCTTGCGCCCAAAGAACGAAAGAGCTCAGGATTACTCTCCAACCGTTTACAATGAATTTCCTGGGGGCAATCTTGTAACTCCGGAGTACGCCGTGAATAAAGGGGTGAAGAGAAAGGCACACCCCAAGAATGAAGAAATACTCATAAAGGGCTATACAACTGGGGGGAGGTGAGTCCGAGGTTTCTCCCTCTCCGGGCAACCGGAAAATAATTGAGTCGGGAACTCGGTATCTTTCCCGTAACTCACTCAGCCGTTCCTCCGTCATTATGGAGGGGTACCCGGACACAGAGTATCTGCCGGTTGGAACCCTCGCATTATTAGAGAAAGAAGATTCTGGGGTAGCATCTCCCAGGGGCACGGTCTCCTCATCAGAATCTCCTGCCATGGTCGCTTAAGATAAAAAGAGGGAGGAAAAATACTTTGGGAAAGAAGAATGAAGGATGAAGCTATACCAGAAGGAATCAGAGGAACGAAGTTTCACCAAAGAAAGGAAGTTATGCCAGAGGAAAGAAGGAAGCAAGAAGAGAGGAAGAACTTTCGTAAACTTCAGATGAAATTTTGAAAATTTTGCAGGCTCTGTATATTTATAAGCAATCATTCCTCAAGATTTGATGACATGCGACGATCGTTCGTTTGGCACAGCAGTCGAACGGGCATGGTTATTAATTCCTCGGATACGTGGCGGGCGCCTTTTTATTTCCTCCCTACCGAAAAGCTGCGGAAAGCTAGTGCTTATTAATGACAGTCCAATCATGTACGGTTTCATCTTCGAGAAAGGCATTAGGTGATTATGCGTGCCAGTAAGCAAGTCCTTCCCTTAGACTCCATGAAGGCAAGGACTTGGGGGGCATCTGTTATAGTAAAAAAGCGGTGGTCGAAGACATCAAGGATTCGAGGCCCGCGAGTGCCTTTTAGCGGTGTTTAACCTGCGAGCCCTCCTGGTCGAGGCTCGCATATTGTGAAAGTACGGTACGCAACTTCCGAACCACCGAGCCCTCCTGGTCGAGGCTCGCATATTGTGAAAGTACGGTATACACCCCCGAATATGCGAGCATCTCGGCTCGTGGTCATTAAAAGGTTCTGCATCCTAATATGCGAGTAGTTACCCCCGAGCCCGAACATCCCCCGCCTTTTTAGTACTAGCAGCCCGTATAGGTTGATTTTGGGCTTATCTCTGTTCGTGACTCCGAATCTCAGGGGATCACCATCAGGGAACGTAATCAACCAGATGTCTAACTGTGTTAGGCCATCCCATTATCTAAGAATTAACATGATAAACACCAAATCCCCGGAAATCAGCAGTAATCTTAACGTCTTGCGTAACAGATTGGACTACCTGAGTCTATATAAATGGATGGCCTCACAAATGAAAAGGGTACACAATCTCTAAGCTTATATCTCGCTGTTTCCCTTTACAACCATGCCCCATCCGACTTAAGCTTCAGAGGGCCAATGGCTGGACGCCGGCCACCCTTAGTTTTCTCTTTTATTCTTTCAAGTTTGGAGGGAAGTTAGCTTGAAGGAAGGTGAACATATGGAGGATCCTGTTACCAAATCCGACGTAAACATCGTGCATGCTTATCTTTTTTTTAAATGTAACGACCCGAGATTTTCGACTCTCGTGTATAACACGACGATCGAATTCCCAAGTAAATCATGGACTAATTGATTTGTTAAATAATAAAATATAGCATTCAATCACAATGACGAAAATAATTATCATCTTATTCTATCAAACTTACTACGTCATCATCAATGTTTAAATAAGGGAACCAACCAATATCCATACTGATTAATTAAAATACAAAATCATGTCTTCTCTTGAAGACTTATTACAATTCCATAAATGTATCAACTACTCAAAAAAAATATTTAATAAATGATAACACCAACTAAGTTTATCTAACATCGTCATCCGCCATGTGATTGCACGAACATCGAACACTTTTCCTTAAAAATCGGGTTCAATACCTGGATCTTCACCTGCATCACCTAAATTGTGTTTGGGATAGCGTTAAACGCTATCATAGTGGGGAATATTTCCTCCAAGACAATCAAGAATAATAATAACGGTACAGAGTAAACGCAGGATATTATCATTTAATCAAATCAAAACAACCAAGTAAAAATCTTTGTTAATGCAATGCATGGAATGCATGCTCTGGCTAAGGCACCCTGGCTAGAATCACAATACATGAAGTGGGAGACTCCTTGTTACGACTTCATGCTAGCCACTAGTCACCAGAGGTTCCTGGGACGCACAAGCCCATAGTTTTGCCCGACCACGTGAGAAACGGGACGCTCATAGCCCAAATCTACACGTGACAGTGTATAGGAGAAGTAGGACGCTCTAGCCTATTCTCAATTCCGTACACCCACATGGAGCCAAGTGAATGCATGAGTTTAGTTTCACCTTTATTTAAGTGTTTTCACATACAACCGATTTAAATAAAACTCAATGATCACTATGGGGAGTCGCAAGCAACCCAGCATAGGCCGACAGCACGGGATTAGTGTCCATAGCACCAACCCCGGCTCATGAGAATTTATATACCATTAGTGTTTACTCATTGTCCCGTTTTATGATTTCATCATGTCCCAAAAAACCAAGGTTGTACATCATGACCAAATTCATTAAAATACCCATGTACTGTAAATGGATCAAATCAAGCATCATGTACATGTAAGGATCCATTAACAAACAATCACTTCATTCTCTCAGTTAAGTCAAGATATATTCTTCCATCATGGACACCTCTCACGGGTTCCATCTCTCTACATCGAATAATTTTACCAACCTAGGGACAAAGAGTATACAATAATGGGATGTCCATATGATGATCTTATACACATATTTCGTATCACAATATGAAAACCAATGTTACTTGTAAAACACAGATTAAGGAAATAAGGGCATAGATTTCACAAAGATAAATAACACAAATACACATGCTTCTTAATAAAAAATCTAAACAATGAATCACATCATTATATAATGATATTCATTACAAATCCTACATTAAACTTCATGTTATATGGATCAGCAATTCAAAACAAAACAACTTCACATGCCACAAAAGAAACTTATGATAATCATAATATTATTAATGAAAGGCTTGAAGGAAAATCCTCACCTTAGGATGGACTTAGAAGAAGATGGTTGTAGAAGATCCTAGCCGCTGGAAAAATATGAGAAAGAACTCTCTTCTTCTTCTTCTTCTTCTTCTTTTCTCTCTCTCTCTCTCTCTCTCTCTCTCTCTCTCTCTCTCTTTCTCTACGGCATGGAGGCTAGGGTTAGGAGAAGGTTTTGGAGGTGCGTAGTAGAAATATGGAGAGGGATGTGCACGTGAGGTCTTGTGTAACAACCTCTTGAGGTGGGTTTCTCAAATCTCAATATTCGGATGATCTATGATCAATTCTAATCCGTTCATCTTATCAAGCTCGAAGAGTAGAGTCAGAATACGTAAATTTCTTGATGATCCACATTATAGATTGGCCGATCCTTGAAAATGGCCTAACGGGTGCTAAAATGGGCTAGATCTCAATTAACGGTCTACGCTTGATGATCAGGGCCCAAATTTTGCAAACATATATGGTCATGATAGGCAAATAATTGTACAAAGTTTAGTGGTTGATTGATGGTGAGAAATGCCTAAATCTGAAATTTCAACTTTTGGCGGAAAAGGAAGGGGCTGGCTTTGTGGTTAAACGGTGTAGGATTATAGATCGGGGTCCAAACTTTGTGTAAACTCGTAGTCATATGAGTATAATAAGTGGTCCAAATTTGAGAAGCGATTGATGGTGAGAAGTGGTAAATTGAAAGGTTCAAATTTAAAAAGAGTTGGTAACTCGTTAATTTCTAAAACGGGATAACTTCGCGCATAAAAAAGATGCTTATCAAGGTGGGGCACTCAAATCACACTATTGATCCATGATAAAGATGATCCAAGTCACTCATATGAAGGAAAATATTCGACTACGACTAACCATCTACTTTCCTCACTCGATGGACATGAAAATCAAGGGTTAAGGGGCTGATTTGACAATCGGACTACTTCTACTATGATTTAAGGGCTGAAATTTGATGTGTATGGTTAATATGTGCCCAAATGCTTAAATTCAGGGTTTTGCATGAAAGTGATCGTCAGAAACTATAATACTTAAAAATGGTATCTTAACTTAAGTTTAACTAATGGCATTTTCGTAATTATTTAAAAAGTGCGTGATTTTTAAAATCTGATCTTTCTACGATGTTTATAGGATCATTCTAAGCAACTTTTGTAAAGGGTCCCCTATCGGATCTCCTACGGATGTCCCGTTATTCGCAAATCAACGGTAAATGTACGATAATTAAAAAAAATAAATTAAAAATAAATTTTCAAATAAATCTCGAAAATCCGGGGCGTTACATTAAAGATGAACAATTTTAATCACCATCATCGTAGCCTTGTCTCATCTATCTGGGGTTGACTTTGGGAATCCTGTTTTGCCAAAATCAAGATTCGAAACGTGATTTTTCTGCTTAACAAAAGTTCAATGATGAGCTGCCTACCCAACATCGACCCTCCTTACCCCGGGTTGGAACCAGCTGGTGTATCACTGCCTGGCGTGGTTTTTCATAGCCGAAGAATATTGTTATTCATGAGTTCATGAATTCTTTATTGATTTTTGGTGTGCTGTTGTCCTGTTGTCATTGCACATTCTTAGTATAGTTTGACATCTTGGTAGACGTTTTCTCATTAGCACATGCAAATTATGTTTTCAGTTGTCACATTGGATGTAGAATCCTAGGAATATATAATCCATCGCTGGGAAGATCTTGATGGTTGATGCTCCTAGAGAAGTTGTTGGGGGCGGTTTTGAAGTATATGGGGGCCTCATACAACACAAAGGACATTTGAGTCACAAGTTGTTGGGGGGCTCATACAGAACTTGGCAATGCTTCAAAGACAAGTACTGAGATGAAAATGCTTTTCTGCTTGCCGTTTGTTATGCTTGCCTGACTGCGCCTCTTTGATCTCTTGTAAAGTTTTCATTTTACTTAAAATTCATCTTGCCTGCTGTACTAAGATTGAGTTTGTTTTGAGACTTGTACGTTCCAATACCCTATTCAAGGTTTTTGTTGGTTCTGATTCCTTAGTATGGTGTAGATGGTCAATATAGTGATTAGAAATTGTAGAGCAAAATGTTCTGCAGAACAAAGAAAAATGCAATATTTAATTGAAGATGTTGGATTCTAGTGCTTTGTTATAACAAATCTTTTGACAGTAATGAGGTATTCATATTCTGCTGGTTTTTATAGGTTTGACTATTTGGACAGTGTGCACTACTATAAGACATCTGCAGTGGGAGAGGTGTGGATTGCTTTTGGATTGAGCAGTGATGTTCTTCATGCTGCCAAGTGCATTTCAAATGATGCAGTAATTGTTCCAGAGTCTGGAACCAGTTTCTGGTATGGACCCAAATCCATATCCATACCCGATTCTAGACCTAGTTCTGGATACAAACCCATTGTAGAACCTATTTTGTGCTCTAAAGCATACCTGACAGGACCTGATTGATACCAAATCCAATCGGATACGGATCCAGTGCCTCGTATATAATACCTGTACCCAAACCAAAAGGGGACCCAAATCTAATCCCTTAATGATGTCTTATGGCTAGACCAGTACTATCTGATCCAAACCCAACATGTGGACAGCCCTACGCTAATAATCCTTTACCAAATCTAGATATGGGAGGTCTTTAGATTATTTTAAAAGTTTGAAATTTGTTGAATCTAATTCTAAAAGAAAAAAGGTCTTATCTATTTTTGTGTTATTCTCCTCCTAAGTTTCAGCTTTTCCCCATCCAAATTTTGACCATGTAAAGGAAAAATAAGAGATTAAAAACAAAATCTAGTGACCCATGTAGGATTTGTATTACTCTATCTAACATGGGCTAATGACAAGATGCTCACTAAATCAGCAGAACATGAGCCTATCTTATTTTTTGCAGGCAATACCTGCTTCCACCAAGTTCACTACCAACCAAATTGGGGGCATGTCCGAATCCCTTCCTCACTCATCCACCAGTGGATTGAATTCTGTTAATTCTGTTTGCAATCAGCAAGAGAACTGCCTTTCCAGCAAGAAGTAATCCTAGGGGCATCTCCCTTGTCCTCCCTTCAAGACATTTGAGTCAAAGAAGGGTCACTGGAGTTGGTGAGGGGTCGTTTGGATGCCTGTAAATTGGGCTAGTGGTAAATGACTTGCAAGTAAATGATTTATGGGATGTGTTTGGATGCTGACAAATGCCTATAAATGATTTATAGGCTGTAAAGCATTTACAGCTTTTAGCTGTAAAAGAAAACCTGCTGAAAAGCTCTAATGTCATTTACATGCAAATGAAATTCAGCCTAACGGCTAGAATTTTGAAATTTGGCTATAAACAGATTACAACTTAAACAATTTACAAGTTATCCAAACACAAAAAAACTATTTATGTGTAAACAGCTTACAACTTAAAGCCAAACAGGACAGGATGTAAACAATTTACATCTATAATTCAGTTACCTAGCATCTAAATGGCCCCTAGGAGAAGTACGAAACTGAACATAAATCTCGTTGTAGGAATCCATCACCTAAAATTTTAGCAAAATGAGAGTTCCTCGAGCCGTTATACGGAGGCAGCATTGATGGATTACCAGTGATTGGTCACTGGTATGGAGAAATGGGGACAAGGTTGGATCGAAAGCATGCTGCATATTATCTCATCAATACTTAACAAACATTTTGATTTGAGTCAAGGGCACAGAAACCTACTTACAAACGTTTTGATTTTAGGTCAAGGACATAGAAACCTTAATGAAGGATATCAGGGAAGAATATTGGGTTTCAGAAAACCTATGTATGTTGAGAATTTCATTGTTATGGATGTAATTCTTTTTGTCAAGGGAAGAAAATTTTAAAATATTATAATTCTTTCTTCACCTTCTTAAAATTCTCTTTCGAGCTTTTAGTGTTCTTAAAATCAAGAGGTAGAGTTATATGATTTCTATCTAAGCTAAATAAGGACACGGGTTTGTTGTGCATCGTATTCATGCAATTGACACCACCTAGTCTCGACTGTGTCGATTCAGCATACATGTATGGGATCCAAACTGCACATCTGCTTGGTTTAGCCATGTCCCAAAAATCATTCTAGTTGGATGATCTGATCTTACACATCATGAACGGGAAGACTTTTGATGACTGGAGGATGGTTAAAGAAAATGTCCAAAAACCCTCAACATTTGATGGGCACAATCTTCCAGCCATGGTTGGACTTCTGGGCTATGAGTGGTCCAGTTTATAGATGTGTGCCATGCGTACATAGTGTGGCTGATGAGAACCTGTTAGAACTGGATCCATTCCCTTACTATCAGTGAACCAAATTATTGCATTTGCACTTCAGGTTCAAAACATCAAATCACATTTGCTGCCATTATGATTCTATATCCAAGGATAGGGAGATCGCAATTGTGTAAAGAAGAAACACTTTGAAGTTCATCTGGCTGAAGAAAGATTAACTATCAAAAGAAAAAAAAAAAAAAAAAACGAGAAAGAAAGAAAACTTAGTAGAATATGATATTTGAATTTCAATTTCAATTTCGGAAACAGTTTTTAGGTACTGCTGAAGATTGTCGCTATCGGCAGGGAAATCCACATGAAATGCGGCAAGGACTTATAGTAATTGAGAAGAACCTAACTAACACGCCAAAAGCCTCAGGACTGACACAGCGGGTCTAGCTAGGCTATTAAACCTCTGGGATCATAAGAGAGATGATTTGTCAACCACCATTGGAGAGATGATTTGTCAACAATTATTGTAAATGCTGCTTTTCCCATTTCCCATCATGCCTTCCGTCCCGTTCACTCCACTCCATGATCTGCCTCGACTTTCTTACCAAGTGAGTCTTGCCCCACCTGTCAGTCCATCAAATGTTGATGGCAACCAATGGTACCTTTATTAATATCTGCTTTCATCAAAAGTTCAGTCCAGCCCAGCATGGGTAATGGGCTCAGATTTCAGGCAGCTGGCTGATGTAGAACAGGCCGCAAACATTTTCATGGTCAAGATGGACCAGAGGAAGCCCGGCTGAAGATGGAAGTGATTCGGGCCGTTAGGATCGTAAAATAGTCATATCTCACAATTCGAGATGAATTTTAGAACATATAATATATGATTTTGGGGTAACACGAGCTAGCTAAGCCAACCCGCTATGTTGGCTTTCCCATGCCGTATTTGTGAGATTCGATCATATCGATAGTCATTAGCCTAGTTTTATTTTGTTTTTATTAAAAATAATAAGTTATAGTTTGATTATAACTTTTGATCCGTTGAGCTATAGGAGTTGTGCCCAACATGAAAAGAGCTTAGAAAACTTAGGAGAATCACATGGTTAAGCTGGATTGGAAACTTACTATTTTTGGCCAAAAATCACGAAGTCTAGTAGGAATAGGAGACATCTATAAATAATAAGTTTACTATTTATATTAAGTCACATTTTTTAGGTGTTTGAATTAGAGTATGAGTCTATTACTTTGCCCTAGGGTTTAGTTTCTTATTTAAAGGATTGTAATTACGTTTTTATTCATTCAATTAATTATTATGAACTTTTTAGGAATTATTTTCTATTTTCTTATTCTTACCTCGTTGATTTGAGGAAGTCCAGTTGAGGAGTCCTGGAAGCCTTGTGGATTCAAGGTAGTTATCTAGTAAGGGAGACGGATCACCTTACCACGCCCTCCCTACATCACTAGCCGTTGATATTAATCAATGACCCATCTAAGATCAATTGGCCATCTCACACGCAGATCAATTTGGTACGTTGCTACTGTCCTCACCATCTAAACATTGTTATACGCAAGCCTTAATGCATGTTTCAAAATGGGCTCTTGGAAATTCAAATTAGGCATTAAGTGAGGATTTGTTTTGTTTGCTAGAAAGGAGGAGCTGGTCCTTAGCTCTGTGCACATGAAGAACATTGTCTTTGGTGCACGTCTCACATGTTCCAAATGTAGTGACCGTCCAAGCTGTGCCTCACTCGTACAAATGTGCCGCCATTAATCTTCCAACACCCAACACCCAACATATGGTGCATGTTTTGACGTGCACATATGTCTATGTATCACCATTAACTAGCGATTGCGATGGGTTAGACCGACCCACAGGTTAATTGGTCTAACTCGCTTCTAAGCAGGGTTTGGGTCAAGTCATGTTCGGTTGCAGTTTGGATTTGGACCAAAAAGGTAGCCCATTTTGATTAATGTGGGTTTGTCTAAAACCAACTAAATGATAGGTTGTGCCAAATGACTAACCCAACCTATAATCTAAAACAAAAATATCTTTGCTATAATTTTGATCCTTAAACCTCTTAGATTTTTTAATATGTTGGTTACCACTTAAACCACAACAAATGTCATCAACTTCAAGTTCATTTAGTTTTCTTTGATTAATATTTTGGTTACCATTTGTACCACTTGGTTCTGCCTCATATTTTGACACAAAATGAGGTGGATGAGGTGGATAAAACACATAGATCATGGTGGGTCCCACAGGTTCTGTGAGCAATCCATATTCATTGTTGTGTGGGAAACGACAATCTTTCGTTTCGTGGTGTGGGAAACGGAAGTGGATTGCTATGGTGACCTCAGCTCCAATGATATCCCCATTAATAGGACTTTGTGGGACCCACCATGATGTATGTGTGTTATCCACACTGTCCATCATTTTTGCCCTCTCATTTTAGGGTATGAGCCCAAAATTAAAAATATATATATATATATATATCCAAAGCTCAATATCACTGGAAATAGTGGGAATTGAATGCCTATGGTCGAGAATTTGTTGAGGCTGCAGAAGTTTTCGATCAAACTGATATTTATGTTTAACTTTCATCCAGGTTTGTGTGACCTTATGAACAGCTTGGATGGCAAGTAAACATCACAGTGGGTGGTAAGAAGGTTAGGACAGTGGACGTCATTATCCCCACTTCTTTTATGGCATGTTGGTCCTAGGCTCAAGTTGACCACATGAAAAGAAACAATGGGAAGTACTGAACACCTACCATTGAAAACTTCTTGGGAGTCACGGAAGTTATGATCAAGCTAATATTTGTGTTTTCCCTTCATCCAGTCTGTACCTTATGAATAGGTTGGATGACAAATAAACATCAAAGTGAGCCCCAGGAAAGTTTTAATGGTGGACATCACTATCCCCACTTTTTCTTGTGGTGGATATGCTTTAATTATAGGCTCATGACCTAAAATGAGCTAGTAAAATGGACAGACAACGTGGATAAAACACTGAGTCTAGATCCTCTACTAGGGAGAAGCAGAGAAAACCTCATTGGTGCCATATCAGCACTGACAATATTGTTAGATGCAGCAGTCTAACGATGTCAGTGGTGATGTGGTGCACCTGCTTTTCCGCGAGCAGAGGATCTCGATTCATAAAACACATATCATAGTGGATCCCAAAGAGTCCAATCACCAGGGATATCCATGGTGTTGAGATGACTGTGGATATGATGCCCACCTGATGAGTTAATGGGCATGACTTTTGAGACGAGTGATCATCATGCCGGGCTCCAACTTAGTAGAATACAAGTCAAGGTATAGATTATTGTGCAGAATACCTTGTATTATGTATACTAGGGGCGTTCGGTCGACCGTTTAATCACAGGTTGACTGTGACTCTCTGTTGCACAGTTTTGCGCAAGTGAAGTATACAAAACTTAATTTCGATTAGGGCTTTGTAGTACAAGATTGAAACAAGAGTTTTCTTTGAGAGAGGGTTTTCTCTTGGAGATGAGAGTTTCTCTCCAAATAGGAGTGTTATCTTAAGGAGGAAGAGTTTTGCTAATTAGGGAGAGAGTTTCTACAGTTATAAGGGCTTGAGAAGGGGTTTTCTCAAGGCCTATTAGTGCGACCCTATGGCTCAGTAGTAGACTCACAAGAGTTTCAACAAGAGGTCATGGGTTCGAGCACCCTTTGTGGTGTGAGTGCACGGGCATATATGGGGTCTCATTTTAGAGCATGAGACCAAAATTGAAGTATATCGAAACATCAAGTGGGCCACATTGCAAGAAACAGTTGGAATTGAACTCCCGTTGAAAACTTTCCAGGGTTCACAGAAGTTTTAGATCAAGCAGATATTTGTGTTTTCCCTTAATCCAGGTCTGTGTGACCTTATGAACAAGTTGTTGGTAGACCCTTCAAACTATGCTGAAACAGGGTCTCATGACCGGTCGGTTAGATGAGCCGACTGGTCTAATAACATACTAGGAAGCGGTGAAGACTTTGAACAGTTTTCATGTCTCCAGGATTGGTCGACCAGGGTCTAGGACCGGTCGGCAGGTGTGCTACGACCAATTCAGGAACAATCGTCAATTGAGGCTGGACAGGTCGAATTTTGGCTCGAGCTCTTTAGACTATTTCTCTCCTTTCGCGACCAGTCGGCAGTCGGTCACACTTGTCAACTTCGGTGGCGGTGTTCTGCATGGTTACGCAGTTTAGCGTAAATTGTTTCTATTTTTGAATCTTTTGTTATAAAAAGGATGCTAATCCGAATTTATATGTATTCCAAGGTATCCTAATTGATATTAGGATTTTGGGGAGAGAGTTTTGGTGAGGGAGAGAGCTTTGATCTTCCCTTGGGGCTCTATTGTGGGTAGATGATCTCTGTAATCTTCTAATTCATAGTGTTGCTGTTGCTTTGTGCCGTGGTTTTTCCCGTAAGGGTTTTCCACATAAAAATTGGATTGCTCTCTGTGTGTGTTGATTGCGTGCGTGCGTGTGGGATTCGTTTGACTCATAATCTGTGCTTCCACGAGGTTTTCCCAACAAGTGGTATTAGAGCTATTATTGGGTGTAGCAGATTCAAACTTGAAAGATGATTGCATGACATCGAGCTCAAAGTTCAACATTGAGAAGTTCGATGGCAAAAATAACTTCGAATTATGAAAGGTGAAGATGTAAGCCATCCTAATCCAGTAAGGTATTGAACACGCCCTTGGGAAGTGACCGAAATCTATGAAGGAGGATGAGTGGACCCAGATAGATTATAAGGCCCGAACCTTTATTCAATTGTGCCTGGTGGATGACGTTCTCTATCACGTCATGAGGGAGAAGACTATAACAGATACATGGGCCAAGCTAAAAAACGTATATGTGAAGACATCTCTAGAAAACAGGGTGTATATGATGATGCAGCTCTTTACCATGAAGATGACGGAGGGGATTGATGTTGATGACCATATCAATACATTCAATTGATTTATTTGCAAGTTGCTGGACATTGGAGAATAGATGAAGGACGAGTATCAAGTCTGCATCATGCTGAATTTGCTTCTTAGTTCATATGAGTCACTCATAGACTTGTTGTGCGTAGGTAGGGAAACCATAAACGTCAAGACCATTGTCTCGACCCTTCAGTCAAAGGCTATGATATAGAAAAGTGGTGATATTGGGTCTTCCTCTAAGGCACTGGTTATGAGAAGAAGAAATTCAGAGCGGGGTGAAGAATCATCACGTTCTAGATCCAAATCTAAGAGCAAGGCCAAGGCCAAGTTGAAGTGTTGGGGATGTGACCAATTAGGGCACATGACGAAGGACTGTAAGAGTCCTAAAAGTAAGAAAGAGAAAACGAAAGATTCTTCTAGAGAAGCTAATACCATAGAATCTTCAAAAGGTAGTAGTGATATGTGCGATGTCTTGACGGTGTCAGGGATGGGGTCTCTCAACGATGAGTAGCTCATGGATTCCGGAGCCTTGTATCACATGTGCCCGGATCAGAGCGTCTTTACTTCTTATAGGGAGTATGAGGGCGGCTCGGTATTTCTAGACGATGACTACGCTTGTAAGGTTTAGGGATTGAGATTGTGCCCATTAAGATGTTCGATGGGATCGAACGGACCTTGATGAAAGTGAGGCACATTCCTAGGTTAAAGAAGAACCTAATTTCTCTTAGTGCACTCGAGGCGATGTGGTGCAATTTAACCAGTTTTGACCAGTTCTGCAAAGTTTTAAAGGGGGCCCCTGTAATTATGATGGGGCAGAGGCATGTAAATATTTACAAGCTAATTGGGAGAACTTCAGTAGGTGGAGATGCAACGATTATGGCGGATTCCACGTTTGCAAGTATGTGGCATGCCCATTTGGGCCACATGAGCGAGCGGGGCATGAAGGTACTCCCAGATCGTTCTTTGATTTATACTTTTAAATATCTAGACTTTAGTAGATGCGGGCATTATATATATGGTAAACAGTCTAGGTTGTTGTTTAAAAGGAGAAAACATGTATGTAAAAGGGTGCTAGAATATGTCTATTCCGATGTATGGGGGTTGTCGCCCGTAGTTTCTATTGGGGAGTAATCATGGTTTTGTTGTTCATTGATGATTTCAGTAAAAAGGTTTAGGTTTATTTTATGAAAAATAAATTCGATGTTTTCACCACTTTCAAGCACTAGAAGGCCATTGTGAAAATCAGTGAGGGCAGAAATTGAAAGTTTTGAGAACCGACAATGAAAGTGAGTTCACTTCCGAAAAATTTAACAAGTATTGTAAGGAAGAAGGGATCGTGAGACACAACGCAGTGCACCACACACTAGAGTTGAATGGTGTGACTGAGCAGATGAATCAGACTCTTTTGGTGAGAGTTCGGTCCATGTTGAGTAATGCTGCGTTGGGCAAAGATATTTAGACAGAGGCTGTTAATACGGCCCATTACTTGATAAATCAGTCGCATTCGATGAAAATTGAATGTAAAATCCCTGAAGAAGTGTGGAGTGATCATACGATTGACTACTCATGTCTGTGAGTGTTTGGTTGTGAGGCTTACTCTCATATATCGTCAATTGAGAGAGAAAGGTAAACTATAGGGCCAGAAAGGGGTCTTTGTGGGCTATAGTGATGGTGTGAAGGGTTACTGATTAGATGACCTTGTCACATGGAAAATCACCCTAAGCCGTGGTGTCATATTTGATGAAGGGTCTTTATTTCGAAAGGATATGCCAAAGGAAGTTGAAAAATCAGAAATTGTTGACATCTAGTTTGACAGAGATGAGACACGGGCCGAGACCGATACACAGACGGAGGTACAAGATCAGGTGGAGTAGCTAGCTGTGTGAAGAAACCCACATAGAGATAGCAAGGTTACCGACAAGGTATAGGGATGACTCGAACATTGCATTCGACCTTATTATAAATGATGTGGATTCATCTACTTTTAAGGAGGCACTAGAGGATGTAGATGCTAAAAAGTGGAAGAAGAAAATTCAAGACGAGATGGACTCTTTGTACAAGAATGTGACATGAGAGCTAATGGAGCTTCTAGTCGGTCGGAAAGCGATTAGGTGTAAATGGATTCTTTGAAAGAAATATGATAAGTACAAGGTTAGTTTGGTGGTGAAAGGATATGCTCAGCATGAAGGTTTGGACTTCAATTAGATATTCGCGTTAGTTGTGAATCAAGTATCTATCTAGTTCATGTTCACACTGGTTGCCCAATACGATCTCGAGCTGGAACAGATAGATGTAAAAACTGCTTTCCTACATGGGAAATTGGAAGAGCAGATTTACATGACGTTTCCAGACGGTTATATAGTATAAGGGGCAAAGAATGAGGTTTGTATGTTGAGGAGATCGTTATATAGTCTCAAACAATCACCTAGGTAGTGGTACAAGAAATTTGATTCTTTTATCGTAAGTCAGGGCTTTTCCAAGAGTGAATATGATTACTGTGTCTTTTTCAAGATACTGAAGAATGGAAAGTTTCTCATACTGGTGTTATACGTCGATGGCATGCTTATTTCCAGTCATAGCATATCTGACATTGATGTGTTAAAGACTCAACTTTTAGGGACATTTGAGATGAAGGATCTGGGGGTTACAAAGAGGGTTCTCGGTATTGATATACATAGAGACGTGAAGAAGAGTATGCTTTAGTTATCTCAGGCTGAATACCTAGGGAAAGTATTGGTGAAGTTTGTGATGGATATGTCGAAGCTGGTCAGCGTTCCCTACGCGGCTCACTTCAAGCTTTCTTTAGAGTAGTGTCCCAAGACAGATGAAGAAAAACAGGTTGTCTCGTGTTCTTTATTCCAGCGTAGTGGGTAGCTTGATGTGTGCTATGGTTTATACAAGACTGACTATTTCACAAGCTATAGGTGTTGTTGGAGGATTTATATCTAATCCCGGTAAGCGATATTAGGAAGCTGTGAAATTTCTACTTCGATATATTTAGGGTACACAGGACTACGTCTTGACGTTTGAAAAGTCTAAGGACAAGTTGGTTGGGTATGTCAATTCTAATTACGCAAGTAGTGTGAACTATAGGAGATTGACTTTTGGGTACTCGTTTGTGTTAGTGGATAGAGCGATTATTTGGATGTCTAAGCTTCAGTCCATGGTGAATTTTTTCACTATTGAAGTTGAGTATATGGCGGTGACAGAGGCATTCAAGGAGGCCGTTTGGCTGAGGGGCATGATAAATCAGTTGAGGCTTCAACAGGAGGCAGTACCGGTTAATTGTGATAGCTCTAGTGCTATAAATTTGGCTAAGAATTTTGTTTATCACTCTCGTACTAAACACATTGATGTGCGTCACATTTTATCTGACAGGTGCTTGAGGATGAAGATGTGACTCTGGAGAAGATTCACACTAGCGTGAATTTGGCGGATATGCTGACCAAGGTGGTCCCTACAGAGAAGTTCAAGTTCCATGCAACTTCTCTGGTATTGGTGAAGACTGAATGAAGACGCAGGGAGCATGAGAAGCGATGAAACTATGGTGGAGATTGTTGGCGGAGCCTTCAAACTATGTTGAAATAGGGTCTCACAACTGGTCGGCCAGATTGGCCGACCGGTCTAATAACAAACTGTGAAGCAGTGAAGAGTTTGGACAATTTTCATGCAGGACTGGTCGATAGGCGTGCTGCGACCGATCCTGGATCGATCGTCAATTGAGGCTGGACATGTCGAATTTTGTCTCGAGCTCGCTGGACTATTTCTCTCCTTTCGCGACCGGTCAGCGGTCGGTCACAGCCGGTCGACTGCGGTGGAGGTGTTTTGTATGGTTATGAAATTTTGCGCAAATTGTGCTATTTTAGGATCTTTTGTTTAAAATGGATACTAATATGGATTTATATGTATTCCGAGGTATCCTAATTGATATTAGGGTTTTGGGGAGAGAGTTTTAGTGAGGGAGAGAGCTTTGATCTTCTCTTGGTGCTCTATCATGGGTAGATGATCTCTGTAATATTTTGAATCATAATGTTGTTGTACTTTGTGCTATGATTTTTTCGATTTTTTCTCACAAGGGTTTTTCACGTAAAAATTAGATTGCTCATTATGTGTGTTGACTGCGTGAGTGCATATGGAATTCGTTTGATTCATACTCTTATACTGCCGAGAGGTTTTCCCAACACAAATTGGATGACAAATAAACATCACTGTGGGCCCTGGCAAGGTTTCAACCGTGGCCGTCATTATCCCCCACTGTTTTCTATGGTGTGGTCCAATTGAGCTTTGGATATGCTTTGATTTTGGGTCATGCCATAAAAAATATACGAAAAAACGGATGGACAACGTGAATATAACACATACATCATTGTGGGCCCCACAGAGTCTTCAGAGGGGTTGAGCGTGTAACGGCACAATACGTATCCGAAAAGTCCACTGACAAAACATTGGAATGGACGCTTCATAAATACGGCACGGATTAGGCGAGTCCTCAGTGTATGCATGTGTTGTATGACCATGCAGTGCATCAATTTTACCAGCTCGATCGTTTTAGGAATGGGACAAAAAAATGAGGTAAATCTTAATCCCCCGTGGATCACACCACAGCAAATATGGGTGATTGACCATTAAAAACTTTTTATGGGCGGTCCAGATCAACTTCCTGGTCGCTGAGGGTGGGCCACAACCCAACGAGTTCTCCCCAGCTCGTTTAAACCGAATCTGGTGGGAAGAAAAGAAGAACTCTTCTTCGGTTTTTTATTTTTATTTTTATTTTGGAATTGGGTCCATGGGGTGGATCTTCATCTTTTTTTTTTTTTTTGGTTGTGATGACTGATCTCACCCTTTACTGGACGATCGGACCCGTCAATCTGGTTAGTCACCCGTTAATGGACCATGTTGACATTTATGAATAATTAACGGTTGGATTGCTTCCAGATAGCTTCAGAATGCTGTATAAATGGTCAAGGGTGTTTCTAAGCTAGTCTGGATGAAATATTACGGTTGATTTTGAAACCAGGCAGTGTGATTGTTGTGATCAAGTGGTAGATCATCACACGAAGAGTTATGGACCTGATGGACGATGTATCTTGTGATCTAGGTCTTGAAACTGGTAATATACGGTTAAATTGATAAAATGGGATGTCATCCAAAGTTTCATCAAGTTTGGAGATGCAGAATTTAGTTTTCTTAAATTACTAGCGTAAGTTATGTAGATCACATGTGTTCTCAAACACATATTTATCAAATTAAATTTTGCTCTCGGGCATAACTCACCCGATGCAGCTGTAGCCACTAGGGTCAAAATGATCTGCCTACGGTAGAGGTGCCCAAATCTCAAAAGAAGCATTTCTAGAAGGGGAGAGCGGCCCAAGAGAACTATGGAAGAAAACAAAGTGACTCAGGAGCAGGTTATCGTTTTCATTTCAGTGCCGATCACCCCGCAAGGAAAGCGCCAACCCAGGAACAATGCCTTAGGGGGGACCCAAAATGTGGATTGTCAGATAATACCCTGCGAGAAAAAGTTGGCTGGAGGCCCAAACGAGCGTAGACGGCAGTTACGACGACTGCCTAAACATTATTAGGACGGAATAAAAGAGCTGACAGGAAGGCGTGATAGCCTAACTATTAGGGCATCCTATAAGATAGGATATTTATCTTTACTACTAGTTCAATAATGTACGGCTGACTGAATACGTTCAAGCCAAGAATTCTAATTTTTTAAGGAGTTTCAGTAAAAGGCATTCGTGCATCTATCATGAAAGTTTTCATTTTAAGACGGGTGGAGCAATCATACGCTCGCCACCGATGTTTAGATATAAAAAAATTATCCCCACAACTGATCTTAAACACACATGCACTCGTGTAAAGAGGGGAAAAAGAAGAGCCTAGGGAACTTCGTCAACGATGACATAGCAGTTGTCTCCTGTGTGTAGATCTTTCATGACTAATTTTCCTGTAGAGTTCAGGATCTTGCACATATCTTTGGAGAAGCTTACTGAGTGCTCTTCATCACAAATCTGTGAGATACTCAGTAAGTTGTGTTTAAGGCCATCAACATACAGCACATTTTCAATTTCGGGCAAACCTGGCCCTGTGATGGTTCCTTTACCAATAATTTTAGCTATGCTCCCATCACCAAATGTGACAGACCCACCATCAAATTCGTCATATGCACAAAATTAAGATCTATCACCTGTCATGTGTCTAGAGCAACCACTATCCAAGTACCATCTAGGAGTATTCTCAGCTTTTAAGGCAGTATGAATGACCAAACACTTGTTCTTTACAACCCATTTAGTTGTTGTACTTTTATGAGAGGTGTTCTTATGGTGAGATTCTCCAGTTTTCTTGGGAGAATCAGATTTTTCTTTTTCACACAAGAGAAGAGCAGTTTTCAAATTCAGCATTTTAATTTGCTCCAACAGTTCATCCATCCTTTTGTCCTTCCTAGGAAGAGCAGGATAATTCTTTCGAATGTTTCCCCTCTTTGGTGAAAAATGCATGGGAGGATTCCAATTAGCTTGGACATTTTTTTCGGTCGGTACAAATTTACCTTTCAAGTTTCTGACCGGATTTTTGAATACCAAGCACTCAAATTTTAAGTGGCCAATGTCTCCACAAGCATGGCAGACAGGAGATGCTCTAGTTTTACTCCCTGATGCACCATGATCTTTTCTTACAATCGGATGGACTGAGGTAGTTTTTGAAGTGTGACTGTCATAGCCCAAACCTCTTCTGTCCCTTGGTGATCTCACAACACGTAGGAGTTTTTCAAGGTTTTCTTCTCCTTGGGCGAACCGTCTTCTAGAGTCAACGACTTGACACTTAAGACGATCAATTTCAGTGTTCGCCTCTTTGAGTTCTTTCTCAAGTCTAGCATGCTTGTCTAGAGATTCACCACTTATGAGCTTTTTCTTTTCTTGTTCAAGCTCATCATTCTTCCTTTTCAGCTCTTTTAGATCTTGACCCATCTTTTGATTTTCTATTTTCAATCCGTCAAGATTTTTTATCAGTTTATCATTTTCAGCCTTCATTTGGCCCAACTTTTTTATGGTACTTATATTTTCAATGTATAGTTGGTTATATACCTCCTGAAGGCCTTCCTCCTCATTCTCATCATCACTCAAGGAATCATTTTCAGTGTTAGAGGATTCATGATCATCAATGTCTCCGGTGATCTTTGCAATGGGCTCAATTTGAGGCACAATATCAGTAATGGAGGCCATTAAAATTCTGATTGAACCTTGCTCCTCCTCACTTTGGTATATGACTGATTCTGATTCAGATTCTTCAGTCTCATCCCATGTAGCCGCCATTGCCTTTTTCTTGGCTTTATTATTGGTGCACTCGGATGCAATGTGACCAAATCCTCTACACTTGTAGCATTGAAGATCTTTTGACTTAACAAATTTTCCTTTGTTGTTCTTAGAGTCAAAAGGTTTACCCTTCTGGTAGGGTTTCCTTCTAGAAGTATTTCCCCTAGTTTTGAAGAAATTTTGAAATTTCTTGGCCATAAGTGCCATTTCTTCTAAGTCTGGATCTTCCTCACTTCCACATTCAGATTCTTGTTTCTTGTGAGAAGATTTCAGGGCTGTACTTTTGGATTTGGAGGGAGTTTTGAAACCTAGCTCATAGGTTTGAAGGGATCCTAGTAATTCTTCAACTTTCATGGTATTTAGGTCCCTACATTCTTCTATGGTAGTAACTTTGGAAGAGAATCGTTCCGGTAGGGATCTCAGAATTTTCCTACATAGTCTATGCTCCGGAACAGGATCCCCCAAGCCCCACATTTCATTTGTGATCTTGTTCAATTTGGTATAGAAATTAGTAAATGTTTCGTGCTCCTCCATAGTAATGTTTTCAAATTGTGTACAGAGGCGTTGAAGTTTTGAGTTTTTAACAATGCTTGTTCCTTCATGAGTAACTTCAAGAATGTCCCATGCCTGCTTACTTGTTGTGCAATTTTGAATCCGGCCAAATTCATCTTTAGATACTGAACAAAAAATGGCATTCAGGCCTTTGGCATTATGAACACGTTGAGCTTTATCATAATCGGTCCACATCGCCTTATCTCTTGGCTTGAGGACATCCGGTTCACCTTCCTTACATATAGTGCCCATTGGGGGTTTATATCCAATATCAATCATGTCCCTAATATCCGAATCAATAGATTCCAAGAAGATGCGCATTCGGGCTTTCCAGTATATATGGATAGTTTGACCCATCAAAGAAGGGAGGCTTAGTAACGGATGAAGAGTTCTCTCTAGACATATTTTTAAGTTCTCTTAGGATCTCACTCCGGGTTTTTAAACCTGAGCGGAGGAACCTGCTCTGATACCAATTGAAATTGTGGTTTTACCGCTTATAGAGATACTTGAAGATATGCCTAATGTCCTAGAGGGGGGTGAATAGGACTTTTTAAATTCTAATTACAATTAAAAACTAATCAAGTCAATCTTATCAACTAAGATTATCACAATAATATTCAAGGCATTTATATGAGCAATTTGTAAGCAAGGACTATCATAGGCATTTCATCAAACAATTAGCATTCATGATTGACTAAACCATTCAACACATAGCAATCGTTCAATCTCACAATGCATAGCGATTTATAGTGGTTCGGTTTCCCTACTCCACTCCCGGTTCACGATCTCAACCTATGAGACCACCGGATTTCACTATAGTCTTGGTTTTAAATCAGGTTAACCATCAACCTTGACATCCTTTGATCTAGGACCGCGTTTACCATTCGCCGATGGCCTAAACCAGGGACTTGACGAGTTTGGATCTCAAACTCTCACCAATCCTAATCCAAGGATGGTCACGTACACTCCCGCCAGAGTTTCCCAATCTAGGGAATAGAGATTCAATAAATGGACTCTCAAATACTAGACATACCTAGACGATTAAGCCCCGATTCGATGCCTTTGATCAGTAGCTTCAGCTTCACGTGCTTCAGCTTCTCTTTGTGCTCCTAAGATCAGCTACCGATGTAAATGATGAGGTTATGTTGATGCCGAGTAGTTGGGAGGAGAGAGTTGGTCTAGTTCCTCTTGCCTATTCAATGCAATGGTAATGAGGGAACTACCAAACTTCAAACATTCAATGGTTATAAACGACCTCATAAATATATTCCGAAGGTAGGTCAGCCATGAATGAAGGTCTTAAGTTCATACTTCAAACCAAGCTTTGAATACTCATTGATAAGCCATTAATGGCTAGGTTTGAATGATGAACTCAAGAGGGACAAGAGCAAAGAGGATAGGAGGATGTGAGTAAAAGCTCTCTCTCTCTCTCTTAACTCTTGAAGGGTGTTGAATGCATGCCATGAAAGACCACAAGTCATGGCTATATAGAGCCCCAAATGATGGCCCCAACGGATCTAAAACGGTCACGACCAACCTGTCAGAGTAGGGTCTCAACAGGTCGGATGGACCGGTCGTCATTCAAATCATAGGCCACATTTGAGACTGCCCGACCGGTCAAGACTGGTCGGATCCCCTTGCTGGAGTGAATGGAAAAAGAAGGCCGACCGGTCAAGACCAGTCGGATCCCCTTGCTGGAAAAATTTGAGAAAACAGGCCGACCGGTCAAGACCGGTCGGCCGTGCTTGCTGGACAACATGTGATCTGATGGCAGACCGGTCAAGACCGGTCGGCTGTCCATTTTCTTATCTCACAGCAAGTTCTCTGTTGATCTTTGAAATGCCTGGCCGACCGGTCAAGACCGGTCGGCTTGTCTAGATGCTTTCATTTCAGCACAACTGCTAGACACATCTCATAGTTCGTGGTTTTGTCACAGCGAGCTTGCTGGACCAAGTTCTTCAACACAGCAGCGGATCACTTCAAGTTATGAAGTGATGAGGTGCATGGGGTCCAATGTATGGACATATCTCCAATTACGTTTACCACCAGCCATGGACCACAAGTCTGATCAACTTGTGCAAGGGTCGAGAGGGAATGGGATAGGATATGTGAGTCATTACGCCATTCTTTGATGTTTTGGGTTTCCTATGGTCGATCTATATGCAACTTACCTGAGATCTTGTTTTAGCATGAGCTTGAGCAATGGACGAAGCGTAATCTTCAAGTCTTGATCTTCAATCCTTCGACCGGGGCTCACACGACAAGACGCGACCAACCAATACGCTAATTGACAACAAAAGGTGTACTAACAGAAATCTCTTGAAAATCGCATATACTTGAAGCTTCAGTTGTACAATCTGAGGATGACGGAGGGCGCCGATGTCGAGAGCCACATCAGCAATTTCAATAGGCTTATTTGCAAGTTGATGGACGTAGAAGAGCCGATGAAGGACGAGGATCAAGCGTTTATCCTGTTGAATTTTCTTCTAGAATCATATGAGTCTCTTAAGGACTCTTTGTGCGCAGGTAGGGAGACTCTTGGCGTAGAAACCGTTATCTCAGCCCTTCAGGCGAAGGCAATGAGAACGAAAAGCAGCGGCGTGGGTCCCTCTACTGATGAGGCACTGGTTATGAGTGGGAGGAATTCTGAGCGGGGTGGAGGATCTCCTTCATCGAGATCTAAATCAAAAGGCAAGTGGAGGCACAAGGTGAGATGCTGGAATTGTGGGGAAGGACATGTGAAAATGGATTGTTCGAATCCTGAAAAAAGGCAGGAGAGATCTGGAGATTCTTCTAGGGAAGGAACCAATACTATAGAGGACGGTGGTGACTGTTGTGATGTATTGACTGTATCTGGCATAGAGCCTCTTAGTGGAGAGTGGCTCTTGGATTCAGGGGCATCATGTCATGTATGTCCTAACCAAAGTTCATTCATGTCATACAAGGAGTATGATGGTGGATCGGTGTTTGTGGGCGATGGCTACGCTTGCAATGTGGTAGGGATTGGTTCGGTGCGCATTAGGATGTTCGATGGAGTCGAACGGATCCTTGAAAATGTGAAGCATGTCCCTGAGATGAAGAGGAGTGTGATATCTCTTGGTGCACTCAAGGCGAAAGGGTGCAGGTTCATCGGCTGCGATCAGTATTGTAAAGTGGTGAAGGGAGCACACGTGATGATCAAGGCACGGAGGTGCGATAATCTTTACAAGGTGATTAGGAGCACTATTTATGGTGGAACTGCGGGATTGGCAATGGGATCTACGGTTGCTCAAGTGTGGCAAGAGAAAAAGGGCCACATGGGAAGAACAACAAGGCATGTGAAGATGCAAGGATAGAGTCGATGGGGCATGAGAAGCGATGGGTCTATAATGATGACGAAGTAGAGGTAAAGATAGTGCGTGGTGAGGTGTTGCATGAAGAATTGAGTCGTGGTAGAGTTTGTTAGGCTTAGACGCCTCAACTCTTCACGCATGAAGACCACCGACCGGCCGGCCGGCCGGTCGGTCATGTTGGAAATCAGGCAGCAAGGTTGCTGGAAGTATTTTTGCCCATTCGACCGGTCGGCCAACCGGTCGGTAGGGATGTCCGACCGGTTGGACGACCGGTCGGCAGTGTCCTATTGCAACTCTGTTTCTTGCGTAGTTTGCGCGCAAGAGGTTTCTAAATCCGGTTTTCTTCCTGTTTAAGGTGTATTTTCGGAATTAGAGGTTACCAAGGTTGCAAAGGGGATTGAGGGAGCTTCTAGGTGAGAGAAAGAGCTTGGAGAAGAGGGTTTCTTCTTGGGTAAGCTTGGGATTTCTCTTGTGGGCTTGGGTTTTTTGGGTCTTGGGTTCCATCTCTGATAACTTCTGAGTTTATAGTGGATTTGTGTCGCTTTGTGCCGTGGTTTTTTACCCGTGAGGGGTTTTTCCACGTAAAAATCGGATTGTCTATGTGTGGGTGATTGCATGCATTATGATTGCATTGTGTGGCTTATTTGATTGAATTTGTTGCTTATGTTCGGCTTTGCTTCCGTTGCGGGCCCTCCTATCCCAACACAATAAAGTCTCATGGGCCGCGTGGAATGCCTCCACTTGTTTAGCCCGCCAGGCAGGAAATTTGGTTACAAACGACTGAGCCCGGTGTAGAGCCTCGTTCGAGCATCCGCCTTTTATTATCAGACTGCTTCTCGAGCGATACAACAACCTCGACTCAACACTCCTGTTTGGTTGAGATTGTGACTTCCAAACCTTTCATACGCCTAGCCAGGCTATCCATCTCCTGGGCAGGCACTAGAAGTTGCTCATCTATCTCCTCCAATTCCTTTTGCAACGTCGCCTCTTTATGATTGATTGAAAAAAGAAAAAAAAATTCCCTGCAAGGACAAGGAAGCCTCCATTGCCCGATTCTGCCTGTCAAATCGGCTCGCAGCAATATCCAGACATCCCCGAGCGGCCTTATGTTCATACAAGGATGACAGTATATACTCGCCGTGTGTCAATTTAGAGCCCCATACTTCATCAGTACCGAGTGCCTGATGAAGATTGCTAAGAACAGCTCGAATGGAAGCAGGCTGCTAAGAGAAGATCAAGTCAAGTACATCGAGACGGAAGAACCGATCGGCAAAATGTTGTAAGCTATCAACACCCTTACACGGAGGTGTACCATCAAGCATCCCTCGGGTAACCATCAAGCCTCCAAAGTAACAAAAGCGTTCGATGGCGGTGGCCCCCATAGATCTCGAGTTATTCAGGAGAGTGGAAGATGATGAGAGGGGATCACGAAATTCCTCGTCGTCATCGGAAACACCGGCAGAAGCATCAATGCGAGGCGCACGAGTAACGAGGGATGAGCCAACTAGGCCGTCAGCGTTGACGGGTGCCTTGCCCTTCGAGGGGGCCTCCCCAAGAGATGATAAAGCCACCTCAGCCACAGTAGACTCCCGACGCAGGGAATTTTGCCCCTCCCCTAATCTGGATGCAGGGGATGACAGTGAACCAATTGAGCCAGCAGTCATAGTATTCTTGCGAACGCCTCTGCATGTAGGGACCACTTGTCCTGCTTCCACAATATTGGAACGGACGACTGTACAAATGAGTCAATGCCTCCTTCAACTCATTGACGCTTGAGGAGGGGCTTCAGATTCTTGCCCAGAGCATGGTCTGTGAGTAAGAAAGAAAAGGGTGCGTGAGCTGGAAAGGTAAATCACTCTAAGATGGAAAACGATTGGCAATGGTTACCCTTACTAGAAATGGCAGCATTCGAACTTATGGGCGAATGGGTATCCCGGGGTAGACACCCCACCCAGGCTGAAAAGCTGATTAAATGACGGATGGATGGAGGTTCATAATCCAATTCATACATCAAACCCTAGGTCCAAAGGCGATGAACTCACTCTTCCAAATCTTAGGTCCAATCAACTCATCTATCCAAACCCTAGGTCTAAATCTAATCAACTCATTTGTCCAACCCCTAGGTCATGCCCCAAACCTTAGGTCCAAACCCAATCAACTCATCTGTCCAAACCCTAAGTCATACTCCAAACCCTTGGTCCAAACCTAATCAACTCACTCATCTAAATCCTAATTCGTAACCCAAGTCTAACCTAAACCCAATTAACTCACACTAAAACCTAGGGCCACAAGACCGCCCTTAGGAATAACTAGAGCAAAAATCCCTGGCGGGTCAACTCGATGAGGCAGCTCACCGAGTCAGCTCACTCGATCAGCCCAACCCATCAACCTAGGCAACTCACCTAGTTAAAGCCACAAACCAAGCCAAAGTCCTAGCCAAACTCCGACCCTTAGCCTTGGAGCAGGTTCGAGCCTCAAACCTGGAACTTTTCTGCTCCAGGTTCGGAGTTCCAACTGTCTAAAGCTGGAGGGGGCTGTCTGTTCAAAATTACGGGAACTGCCACTGATGGTAGCTATAAATACCCCCTCCCTCATTCATTTTCAACATCTAGAAAATCTCAATTCTCCTTTGCGAGAAGCGACCCATCTCCCTTCCATTTAGCCCACTCTTCCACCGAGGAGAGTACAAGTGAGCAAGAAGAGCCTGACTGTGGTTGAATCTAGCCCGACCCCGGTCCCAGCTTCTGAAGCCATCCAAGCCTTAATCCAAGCTGCTCGAGCTAGCCTACGTGACACCACCGTCCATCTAGTCATTCATATATCAATATCATCTCATTTATATTCAGCATAATACAACACTCTTTATTCTTCCAACCACCTTCTCATCACATCCACTGTAAACACTTGATTGGTCTAAGGGTCTGCTTCGTGGCTTGTCGACTTGATCAGATCTTGCCCATCAGAAACTTTGACTGATCAAACACACTGTTAGGCCTAAAATTCCCACCCATGATAAAACAGTATCTAGTGGTCCATCTATGATGATTTGGATTGATTTCGAAATCAGGAATGCCTGGAAAACACCAGCGTTATCCTTACCCGTGTAGTCGTGACCAAAACCCGCAAATGTTATTTCGGAGCAAAACCGGACATGCGTATTGTTGCCAATTGATCCAAAACGCCTTAAAACCCTCAACCTGTAAGTTTCAAAGTCACGCGGTGCATATCCTTACCTGCGCACCTTGAAATGCGTTTCACCCCTGTCCGGAGTTGATCGAAAGGGTCCAAAAGCCTACAAGTACCATTTCAGAGTGGAACTGAACATGCATACTACGTCCAAATGGTCCAGAATGCCCAAAAAATCTGAACTAGCAAGTTTGAAAGTCTTACGATGCGTATTTCTATGTGCATGCTTCCCGAAACAACGTTCCTATACAAACACAGAGGCTCCAAATTAGGAAGGAACTATCAAAATTCATAACATCTGGACCTCCACACCCCATCCCGTTCATTCAATAGGTTGATGATGACTTAAAAGTGGCTTAGCGTCAGTGACTTCTGTCCTTGAAAAGGTAACTGTCCTCTGGAGGTCGCCCGTCGGAGTCAAATCCTGAAATATTGTAAATCCGGGAACTGTTTCTCTCTTGTAGAGTGCAGAATCCGAAAAATGGCTAAGTAGTGGAGAAAATAAAATTTTTAGAGGGACACGCAGGAGCTTCAGAACCACATGTGATCACCACATGCGCCCGGAACAAAGTTGCTCGGAAAATCTCCTGAAAACTACCAGGAAACTAACCAGAAAAAGACATGCGCCGGGCCTGAGAAAGACATGTGCCCGGCCTAAAATGACATGCGCCCGGACACATGCGCTTACCACATCTGTCCGGTACATTCGCCCGAAAATCGTCCTGGAAACACATGCATCGGAAAATACAAGTTGGATCGGACCCGAACCCGATTAGACTACTGATAAGTACCTAATATTGTATAATTAACCCTGATTGTTAAGAGCAATATCATTGTTTTTCTGGTTAATTATCCCTCATTAGGTTAATTTTCTGTCTTCAGGTGTTCAGGAGAGGTTGGACAAGATCCAAGCCAATCAAGGCGCTTTAACATCCAAAAGAAATCAAGATCGAAGGTTGGACCATATTTTGATTAATGGAAGTTGGAGATTATCCAAGATATGCATGATAGTTATGATTAGGCAATCACACTAGTTTGGAAGGACAAGATTGGATGTCCACATGTGGAACCAATTGTGCATAAAGGTGAGCCATACTTTTATAAGAATCAGATCAAAGGCCTTGATCATCTGGCACTGTGGACCACACCATCATCACCATCATCAAATGCAGTCCATCCATCCATCCAGCCGTTCAAAGCTAAGGCCCATCGAAATGAAGAGCATCAATAGTGGACCTCACCTTCAGCATCATCACCATCATCCATCTCAACCGTCCAGATATGGTGGGCCTCAAATCCCAACCATCAAACTGGTGGATGTCTTCCCCACCAATCTAGACCCCACATCTTCATCAAAAGATGGATCCAGCAGTAGCCGTCCAAGGTGGACCCCACAACTGATGGTGTGATCTTCAGTCGTCCATCTAATGAAGGGCTACACCACCCACCTGATCTCCAACCATCCAGCAGCAATGGACGGTGGTGATCACCCTCAACAATCCATCTCCAACCATCATCACCTTCCATCATGCCCACCAGCTACACCTAGTCGTCCATCCTCCAGCCATCCATCATGTGTGACTGGCATGTGTGTACCAGCTACACATATGACGAGAAGCAGGTCAGCTATGGTGGACCCCATCATCACTGTCCAGTAGCTGGGGTGATCTCCACCCGCCATCACCCACATCCAACTGATGGTGTGATCTTCACCGACCAATCAAGGTCAGCATGTGGATCATCTCAACCGTCCAGATGGTGGGATCCATGGTCACCTCACGCCCAACCCATCTACAGCTAGAACTTCCGACCGTCCATGCATCCAAATGAGCAGCTTGCTGATCTCCTTCCAACTCCAACGACTAGTAGATCTTGCACGTGCCTCAATAGCAAGCCCACCTTCTCCAGCACACGTGCTGGCCCAGAAACCAATCCACCGTCCAGTGGACCCCATCTCCTTATCCAATTCAGCTGGAGCTCGTCCATCTATGGTGGACCCCACCTTGCACGTCAGCAACATCTCCACCAAATTGTCCATCAGCAAGCACGTCTTCAATCATCAGCAGCTACCAAAGCATACCTCACACGTCCACAGCACTCCATACGCATGTCAAGCTACAGCAAAACCTCTATCACCTTCCATCACAGTGGCCAGTGCTCCAGACCCCACAGCCATACTCTCAACCGTCCAGTTCAGGCCACCAAGTTGTCCACCGTCCAGATGGAGATGATCTCTCCAACGACCATCAAGGTGCTTCCCCTTGCACGTGCAGCAACGGCTACAAGCACCAGCATCTACACCGTCCACATCAACCAGAAACTTCATGCACAACGTCAGTCCAGTAGCTCCCTTGCTCATGTGCAACCAAGAGAGGAGCTCTCTCTCTCTCTCTCTAGCTCTCTCTCTCTCTCTCTTGCTCTCTTCCCAACACATGTCCCTCTCTCTCTCTCTCTCTTGCTCTCTTCCCAACACATGTCTCTCTCTCTCTCTCTCTCTCTCTCTCTCTCTCTCTCTCTCTCTCTCTTCTCTCTCTCTCCTTCTCTCTTCCCAACACATGGAGTGCCACCTAGGCTTGGGTGCCACCTAGGCTTGGGAGCCTCTCAAAGGTCTATAAAAGGAGGCAATCCCTTCTCATTCTCATCATCCCATTCTCTACAACTCCTCTCTTCTCTTCTTTAGTTTTCTTTCTTTCTTTTGTAGTGTAGAGTAGTGTAGAATTTTCTTTCTCAGCGAGTTTTAGTCTTCCATTGTAGCATGGTTGGCTAAATCTCTAGTTAAGGCTAGGGGTGAAGCCTTTGAAGAAATTTACAAGCTTTGGTTCTTTTGGTTCAACAATGTGGTGTAAATGTTGTAGTTCTCTTTGGTTGATTGGTTCGGTTATCCACCTCTGCAGACGCTATTACTGTGCAAGCCCCTTGATCCATCGTCGACTCCGGATACGTTGGATGCTTCGGATCCCTTGCACACCAATTAGCTAGTTCATGATCAATAAAGTCCCTTGATCCATCGTCGACTCTGGGCACGTTGGATGCTTTGGATTCCCTACGGTCATCGAGCTAGTGCAGGTAAAGTCATCGATCTGTAAAATCCCTTGATCCATTGTAGACTCCGGGCACATTGGATGCTTTGGATTCCCTGTGATCGATAGACAAGATCTTAACGGTTGGATCGGTCAATCAAAGCCTCCTATCTTGTAAGTATGCATTTGATCATATGAATTGTGATCTTATCGGTTGACTTGTTGGCAAAGTTGTTGATCTGTACAATTCCTTGATCCATTGTCGACTTCGGGCACAGTGGATGCTTGGAATTCCCTGCGATCAACTAACGAGTGCTTCATGGTCAAATCAATCGGTTCAGATCACCATCTTTTATGAAATATGCAAGTGGTTTAACGGTTTTATCTTTCGATTGGAACGGATCTTTATTCGATTCCAGTTGAGTTATAGTTGGACCATTGAATCAAACCTTGTGGATGAAACAAAGGTGGATCTCTAATGCCTTAGCCCTTTTTCTATTTTTGTCTTTCACCACACACAACTTGCTCCACTCTTGTGGATTAAACCAGATTCCATCTCACTCACCTAGACTAATTCCTCTAAGTGTTCTTAACCCCAATCCCTGTGGATCGACCTCGGTCTTACCGAGTATTTGACTACTTCGCTACCTACACTTGGGTGTGCAATCTTCGGGTTGTAGCAACTACTATAAATAGTAAGCTCACCTGATGACCATTATCAACATCATCCCTTGATGACCTCAGAGCAACGCAAGAGGTAACATGCGCTCGCTCTGTCACCCCTCGCCGGATGCTTTCGTCGGAAAGGATTCCCTCGTCGGAAAAGGGATTTCTCCCGTCGGAACCAAAATGCATAGGGAGAGATGGCGAGATTCCAAAACAAACTAAGTAGTGGACTTTTTCCACTTTCACAGAGGGACATGCGCCCACTACCCCTTGGCCGAAAAAGCCTGGAAAACACTCTAAGTAGTGGAAATTCCCAATGTTTACAGAGGGACATGCACCCACTGTTCAACTGCCTAAAAAGTTAGAAATTTTCCTAAGTGTAGAGGGACATGCGCCCACCCTTTGTTGGCCAAAAAAAAAAAAAACATGGAAATTGGTTAAGTGGTGAAGCGACATGCTCCCACCTCCATCCACCAGGCGCATGTGCAAAGCCACATGCACTCTTGTGTGGGGCCACATGTGCCCACTCTAGGGCACATGTGCCCACCACCATACAACATGCGCCTACATCCCACTAGGTGAGCTCGGACACTGGTTGAGGCCCGAGATCTTCCGTGGTGTGGTCTGCTTTCGATCTGGCCCGCCTTCAGATTGTACTGACCCTCTTAGACACACCTCGACGATGTCTATCCATCCCCCAACGGTCAATGATAAATGGCCCAAATCACCGATTTAATAAAAAATGATCAACACTTAGTCAAATTTACAAATCCAGAAATCCTTCCGAAAGAACAGTAAACGGCCAAAATCAAGGAGAATCAGGCGGAATTTGATCGACGCTGAGAGGTAAACTTATTTTCTCCACAGCATAACGCATCATAATAATGCACCGCGACGAGGTTATCTGCTTTCGAGATCCTCGAATACCCTAATTAAGCGGTAACAGGCCCTTGGTCATTTTCAGCCCTGGGAAGTGCCCTGTTAGCTCAGAAATCGACCGAAGCGAAATAAAATGTGATCGCACTGACGCCAAAGTAAATCCAGCATTATTGCGATCCTCATGGACATGATCCATCATTGTTCGAAGATGATCACGACCAGTATTCACTGAATATCCCAATTAGACCGTAAACAAGTCCAGTACTTAGTCATTTTCAGCCCTGGGAAGTGTCCTGTTGGCCCGAAAATCGACTAATGTCAAGTAAAACTAGCCACGATCTCAAAGACGCCGAGGCAAAGCTAATGTCCTCATGCTATAAAATAGCTGAGTCAAACATTTACAGGGCACTGATCCCTATTTTTTTTAATAAGAAATTGGCATAAACGGGCGCCTATCAAACATGATACTTAGCCATTTGCGGGCATTAGAAATGGCCGATCTAGTCCATTGGACTTAAATCTTCGATATAGCCTAATTGATCTCAAATCTATCATCGGAAAATACTCAGAAGAAAGAATGATCTCAAAGACGAGTCGCCGGACTCCAAAGTGAACATATTTGCTTTATTGTAAAAGTTCTATTCATCCCGGATAAAGGTCCGAGGCTAAACCTAAGGGACTATGGTTACCAGAAGAAACCATAATCAAAAGAGTTCTAACAACGTTCGAAACATCTTGCTATGGACTATCATTATAAAAAAGATAGTCGATGCCCTACCCATTGACAACGGGTCCGTCAGTTGAGCTGATGAGGCAGTTGCGGAGTGCTTTCCTAAGGTCTCCTGTCATAAAAATATGGGAAGAGGGCCTTGGGTCATGCTGACCAACATTTTGGAGCTCGTGTATTCCAGCGGTCAATGACCTAGAGTTGCACCACTTGATTAAATCCTTGCTCGGGAAGTTGAGGAGTGCCTTCTTAAGGTCACCCATCATAAAAATACGAGAAGAGGGCCTTGGGTCGTGCCGACCAACATTCGATGCTCATGTATTTCAGCAGTCAATGACCCAGAGTTGTATCACTCGATAAAATCCTGACGGTCCTTCAACCTTGACAATTTAAAAGAAGGGACATAGACATCCGACTTGTCTTAAAACGTGGCTAAGTCCATAACAAGTAAATAAATAGGTCTATATGACCATGAACTCAAGACCATAATCCCAGGCGGGTTAGTCTTTTCCCTTTTAATCAAGAGTGATCAACCATTGATGTAATTAAGGGCTCGTGACAAGTCTCATAGCCTGGAATGTAAAAGATCTCAGAATCTCTGGAATAAAATTCGCCTTGTGATATCTTTTCTCATGTGTACTTTGTGTTGCTTTTGAATGTTTATGAATGTCTTTATAATCAGAATTCCCCAGAATAACGAAACACAAGAAAACTGCCTTTGACCATTTTCTAGTTTTAAGAAACTGGCGACTTTGTTGGAGATCGAACATACTAGAATCTCTGGTTATCTTTGAGTAAAGAAACGTTCTAAAATGAATTATTTGTAAACACTGATATGTACACAAGAAAGGTTACCACAAAGAGAAATGTTCGGTGCCTTCATTGGGGCCAAACTAGCGACTCTCAACGGGAACGTTCTTCCCTTCATCTTCAAGGCAAAATATTTTTTTAATAAAATTATAAAAAGTTTTCTAAAAAAAGTATTTTGAAATTTCTCATAACATGCATATGGGTTATACTTGTACGTTCTGTTATTATTGAGCCGTATTGCGATGGGTAAGGTAACACCTTTTCTCCTTTCCGAAGTCGCAGAATACTCTAATACGTGTATGAATGTGTAGAGAGAGCAGAGAGAGAGAGAGAGAGAGAGAGAGAGAGAGAGAGAGAGAGAGAGAGAGAGAGAGAGAGAGAAGAACCAACCATAAAACTACACAAATGACAACCACAATGATCTTCCTGGCATCTGGAGGGTTTTACTTCCCTCACCTCGTAATAGCCGAAGCGGCGATCCCTGAAGCTGGCTGGTAAGTTGTTCAGAAGCACAGATCACCGAAGAAGACTAAAGACAGAAAGTAACTTCAGTCAAAATGAAGACAGTGAAGGCACAAATCAACATCAAGAAATAATGGAAGCCAATCTGCGCGAACGAAGCCCACAATGACAATAAGACCATCATGTCATCTAGGCCAGAGTTCTCCTTCGCCGTTACTGACTTCCCAACCATGCCAAAGACAGCGCAGCCAGCCAAGACACCGAACAGATTTGTCGTTCGACAGTCGACCAAGATAGCGATGAAGATGTTCTCTGCTGAAGCCACTGTGATCACGACAAGTGTTGAGCTCTTAATTGTGCATATTCTAACCCCAATTCATCACTCATTATGCATGGTTTTCATGATTTAAAGGCTAATCTAATGCATAGTTTTGTGGTTGTAGGAATGAAAGAGAGACTTCATCATTCGGATGCTTTGAGACCATTCTTACATACCTTGAAGATCAAAGGAAAGGAAGAACAAAAGAGGGAAGAAGAAAGGAAAGAAGAGAAAGAAGAAAGGAAAGAAAAAGGAACCCCAAAAGGTGGTTTGACCGGTCAAGACCGGTCGGCCAAACAGTCCCCGACCGGTCTAGACCGGTCGGCCAACATTGCAGCCTTCTACATAGCACGCCGGACCAAAATAGATAGGTCTAGACCGGTCTTGACCGGTCGGCCATGCAAATTCCAGATTTCAGATTGCAAACAGCAGGCTATTCCCGTTTCTGATTTTTTGGACCAGTTTTCTGGGCCCATCTTAATGATATTTGGAAATCCAACACATCCATGTCAAAGAGGAGCTCGATGCCAAACTAATCCAGGTGGTTTCGTGTCGATCGGAGCTACGGATTGATCGTGGTGGCCAAAACAATACGAACTGTCCAGAAAGTTCCAGATTCTGCCTACTCCACTCAGGGCCGGTCCAGGTGGCCCATCATTGATGATATGAAGAATCTACTTTGATCATCTTTTAGAACACATCCATATATGAATAACCACAAAGTTTCAGATCAAAAGGATGTGTGGTTTGATCGTACCGGTTGAAGAAAGATGGACCATCCAGAAAGATTCAACTGCACAGAGTTTATAAAAGCCCTAAGTGTTCTACTTTTCGGACCACATTCTGGGATTGTTTTGGACAATCTAATCGGTCTATCATGTAGAGGATGAGGTTTTCTACCAATATTCAAAATTTGGGATCAATCCGACATCTGTACACTCCGGAGCGTTGAAAGCAAGATGACTGGTTCTGAAGGTACCCGAAGTACGCGATTTTGAGAGGCGGTCGCTGATCTGATTGGTGGGCCCATTCAGAGGACAATCTTGGAAATCTAAATCATCTATGAGGAAGATCACATTACAAGGAATCTACATATCAAATTTGAAGGCAATCCGACCATTGGTTAAGCCGTACCAAGCGAAACAAATTCTGCTATGTTGCTGTACTATTGCTGCGCTATAAAAGGAGGTGCTCTCTTCTATTCCAAATCAAGCAAGGACGTGAGGAGCAAGGAGTTCAAGTCATAGGAGGCTTCCTAGCCTCCTCCAGCTAGTTTTTCTTCCTTTTCTTAGTTCTAGTTTTATTTTTAATATGTTTTTCATTAGCTAATCTCTTAGCTAGAGCTAAGAGGTGAACCTTATAGCTTTCTTAGATTGTTTAATTCGTTTAAGTTGGTTTTAAAGTTGGATTTCATGTTTATGAACAATGGTTTGAAGTTAATACAGGTTCCAAGTAGTTTTTCTTAGTCTTATGATGACTCATGGATGTTTGGGAGAATTACTTGAGTTCTTAATTGTTGTGTGCTAGTCTAGACCTGTATTATCCGAGGAATTGGAGTACGCTCTAGTACTATGATCTTCATGTGGGAACTTCTTACCAAAGTTCTACTTTTCTGGATTTCTGTAGTATGTATGGGACTGTGTATGTGATTTGAATCAAGTTCAAATCATGATCTAGCTTTGTCTTGTGACAGGACTTAATGATGGTTATGATTGTGGACTTAATCTATTGGAATTGATACTAACCTATGCAATTGAGCATGCTCAGCCTAGCTTGCATTGAGTGAATCATACACATGGCTCTTACATATGACAGATTGTTTGGTTTAACAGCTCTATCATCCTGCTAGATAGATCTTAATATCGATTCCAGTTGAGAAAGTGAGAAATCATAGCGAATTATGCATCTAAGGAGAGCTATAAGTGGATCCTTGATGCTCTAGTTATCTTTTCATTATCAGATTTTCTATTTTATGTTCAAAACCAATTTCACAACCCTCTTAAGATTCTAGTTATTAGGATAGTTTGAATTGTTTACTTCCTTCCCTGTGGATCGACCTCGGTCTTACCGAGATTATTACTACATCGCAACCCTACACTTGGGGAAGAGAACAACAAGGCCATAACGAGTACAGGCCACGATGGTACAGGTCGTCAAAGGAGAGGCAAACAAGCAATACAAAGAGCTGCCTCCAATCCAAGAATAGATAGACGAGATAATTCAGGTCCAAGAGGACACGGCGAGAGAAATGAGAGAGATGAAAGAAGCATTATTGGCTTTAGTCGCCTAGGGGGCAACCAGGAGCTCGGTTATCCCCACTCGACAGTCTGTGGAAGAATCCCAGGGGGCAGCGGAGATGCAGCAGCCGCTAAACCACAGGTTTGCTAGAGAAATGTTGCGTTTGAACGCCTACCACCGTAACCATTTCATGTCATGAGGGAAGATTTATCCCAAACAGTTGTAAACCTGATGCGTTAGGAGAGAGAAAAGGAGGAGAGGAAAATACATTTATTGAGTGCCGTATTCGCCCAACGTTGATGACGTGCCATTTCTCAACAACTTCAAGCTTCCAGATTTTCCCCGATTCGATGGTAGAGGATCGCCAGAGGAACATATGGCTTAGTTCATGACGATGCTGGGCAACTTGTCGACAATCCCCCAGTATTGTCTTAGATTGTTTGGTTCGACGTTCACAAGCAAAGCATTCCAGTGGTATGCGTCGATGCTCGCAGGGTCAGTCGAGTTCTGGGATCAGATGCAAGATTTGTTCATCTCTAAATTTTTCTCTACCGAGCAAGAAGTCTCGTTGACAGACTTCGCCTTGGTCCATTAGAGGCAAGGAGAATCAATCAAAAAGTTCATTGACAGATGGGAAACCATAGAAGCGCAATGTTAAGAATTACCTAGCGAATTCAAGCAAGTCAAGATGTGTATGCAAGCCATGGATGCGATGATCTCATTTGGATTATCTGGGCACAACTTCTCAATGTTTTGAGATCTAGCCATGAAGGTCCACCTGGTGGAAGGAGCTACGTTCAGAGCACAGTTCAAGGCAGAGAAGCCCAGAAGAGAAGCCGGAAAGATGATAGCGTCTAACTATGTTGACAAGGGAAAGGGTTAGAATGACAGGAAAAGCTCGAACACTAAGCGCAAAGTCGAGGCTAGGCCGATAATGACGACACAAGACAAGGGCAAGGGTTTTCAGAGGCCCCAATATACGACGATAGAGGAACACAATCGAGTGAACGGACCATATACCTTCGACATGGAAGATCTGGTTCCGATCATGGAACAGCTGGTCGAGGAGAGGCTAATAAGACTGCTGGAATCTAAGCGTCCGGAAGAAGCGAAAATGGTCAACCATCCCAACTACTGTAAATATCAGCGCGTGCTTAGC
>PVNU02000622.1:0-71836 GCA_003013855.2 Liriodendron chinense | reverse complement strand
AACGAATTAAAACATTTGAGATAACTACAAGCTTTACCTCTTAGCTCTCGCTAAGAGTTAGCCTAATAAAAACATGAAAAATAATGACTAAAAGAGGTAGAAAAACTAAAAAAGAAAGTCTTGGAGCCTCCTTAATCTTGATCTCCTTGCTTCCCACGTCCTTGACTACCTTAGAAGAGGAGAGAACTCTCATTTATAATATAACAAGAGAGCAACAACATAACAGATTTTGTTTTGCTTGGTACGGCTTAACCAATGATCAGATTGCCTTCAAATTTGATTTGTAGCTTCCCTGGAATATGATTTTCCTCAAATGATTTAGATTTCCAAGATTATCTCCTGAATGGGCCCACCAATCAGATTCAGCGACCGCCTCTCAAAATCATGCAATTCGAGTACCTTCAGAACTAATCATCTTGTTTTCAACGCTACGGAGTGCACAGAGGTCGGAATGGTCTCAAGTTTTTAAACATTAGTAGAAATCTTTCTCCTCTAGATGATAGATGACTTAGATTGTACAAATCAATTCCAGAATTGGGTGAGAAAATTAGAACACTAAGGGTTCTTTATAAAATCTGCGCAATTGGAATCTTTATGGATAGTCCATCTTTCTTCAACCTGTATGATCAAACCACACATCGTTTGATTTAAAACTTTGCAGTTATTTATATATAGATGTGATCTAGAAGATGGTAAACTTGGATTCTTCATATCAGTAGTAGTGGGCCACCTAGACCATTCCAAAGTTGAGTAGGCGGAATCAGGAAACATTCTAGACAGTTCGCATTATTTTGGCCGCCACGGTCAATCTGTAGCTCCGATCGACACGAAACTAATTGGCTTATTTCAATGTTGAGCTGATCTTCAATATGGACGGATTGGATTTGAAATGATCATCAATATGGGCCCCATGAACTGGGCTGAAAGTCCAAAAACGGGACTGCATGTTTCCTGTTCTGTTGAAACTCAAGAACGGAAACTCTTATTGCTAATTTTCTTTTCTTTCCAAACCAGCGGTTGCCTTATTTCCTTTTTCGTTATTTTTCTTGACGTACGTGTGGGGCCACCTTGTTATTGACACTGGTGCTTGATGAGGGACCCCACTTTGCTGGACGGTGGATGGAGTTGATCTTCACTTGATAGCTACATTGATAAAGGAGATCTTCGTGTCTGGCCGGCTGAAATTACTGGTGATAAGGGGCCTGCACATGTTGATTGATGTGGATGGTCTTACATGCTGGCACGTGAAAAGGAGTTGGATTGAAGTGGGATCCACTTCTATATCAAATTAGATTGACATTCAGATGGCTGGACAAGGAATTGGAGACATCTGGCTTGCTGAATGATCTGTAATATGAGCTGGAGATGGAGTGGACGATTGAGATAAGATCTGTTGGTTAGGGAAATGGTGGAGATGTCATCCCTGGTTGTTGGTGAAGCTTAATGGCCGTCACTACAAGAAAAATGACTTTTAGCTGCCATAATTTTTGTGGCTAAAAGTCTTAAAATTGCCACTAAAAATTTTAGTGGCGACTTTTCTGTCGCCGCTGAGCCGCTGCAATATGTGCTGTGGCTAAAAGTTTTAGAAGGGACTTAAAAAAAGTTGCCACTAAAAGTCAGAAATTTAGCCACGACAAGAATAATGCCACTAAAAGTCCACTTTTAGCCACGACGTTTCCCTCCGTTAATTGAAACCAAGCTTGTCACGAAAGTATAAAGTCACCACTAAAAGTGGTATTTTAGTGGTGAAAAGAGTTGCAACTAAAAGTCCATTTTCAGTGGAGACTTTTAATAGTAGCTAATCGTTTATTTTTAGTGATGACTTTTAAAAGTCGCCAGTAAACAATGGACTTTTAGTCGCAATAATTTTCACGGCTAAACGTTTTAAAAGCGCCATTAAAAGTTTTAGTAATAACTTTTTTGTCGCCGCTGAGTCGCGGCAATATGTGCTGTCACTAAATGTTTTAGCCGTGACTTGAAAAAAATAACAACTAAAAGTTCACTTTTAACCGCGACATTTTTCACCGCTAATTGAATCAATGCTTGTTACTGAAAGTTTAAAGACGCACTAAAAAAGATAATTTTGTAGCAAAAAAAGTCGTGGTTAAAAGTCCAAACCTAAACATTTACTTTTAGTGACATCTTTTAAAAGACGTGACTAAAACGTTGTTGTGGCTAAAAGTTCACATTCAGTGGCAACTTCAAGTTGTAGCTAAAAACATTTACATTTAGTGATGACTTTTAAATGTCGCGGTAAAAATAAACTTTTAGTAGCAAAATTTAGTCACGGCTCTATGTTGTTGGTCGGACTTTTAGTGGCCACTTTTATAGTTACCGCTCTATATTTTTTCTTTCACGCACCTATTTTCATAAACCTACTTATAAATGAAATGATATATCTACTTATATAAAAATTATACTAAAATTTTAATATCTACTATATAAAAATGTTAATATAAAATTTTAATCACCACCATGTAAACATAACTTCAAATTTAATTAATATAAGTGCAAAATCCTTACATAACTATAATTAAATTGTATGTCTGCAACACATCATCATTAAAAATAAAAATGCAAATATAATAAAAAAGAGTCATGACCATCGAACTTCTCAACAGCTATGCATCTTATGTCTCTAGCCTGCAAGTAAAAAAAAAAAAGAAAAATGATTAGAGAGGTAATAATTTTTTAATTTCACAAGTAAATTTATAATTAACTTATGAATAAAGATATTTACCTTATCAAAATGAGAGGGGTGGACATTTATATTGACTCATTATACTGCTGGATGAAGGGTAAGATCTGTAATTTTAAAAACTGCAAGCGACCACTATCTACCTCAGCCTGCCTCATATTCTTCATCAACAACTATTCCAAGCAAATCTTATCTGTCTTAACCTGCCTCCTATCCACATCAACTTGTCTCTTAAGCCCCTCATTTTTCCTTTATGGCTGCGCACAAATATGGTTCTTAGATGTAGATGTCTTGGACTTTGAATCAGCCTCACAACCATGCATATATCCGGACCGCTCTGATCTGAGCACTACCTCAAAATTCTCATCCTCGTTCAAGGGATTAGCATCTTCTTCTACTGGCTAAGATTGTAGCCTCTAAAGCTCCTCCTATATTTGGAAACTAATTGTAAAATGATTACTATCTATCAATTTAGTAATAATAAGAAAATTGACAAGGAAATATAGAAAGTCACGATCACTTACGTATACTTCTATCCTTAATCTCCATCCAACTCCTATCCATGTTGGTGTCCCTAGTACAAGTTAACATATATATAAATTCTTTTTCTTGGTGACAAATGTGGCACATTATCATCAATAATTAGAAATTCATTTGTATATATCATCAATAAATGTGGGACCCATGTAATCAACATCCTAGTGAGAAATAAAAAAGAAATAAACATTAAAAAGGATACCATGTCCCAATAAAAAAAGAGGGAGATTTACAAGTCACATCATAAGCAGCATGAGGCAAAGCCCTTGCTTTTGAAGCAAAATGGCAATATCCTAACCTACAGCTACAAACATACCGCCTTGAGTGGCTCAACGTTGAAGAGAGCAAATTAAATATCCTATTCTCCAAAGATCACAAAATGAGGCTACTATAAAAAAAAAAAAAAAAAAAAAAAGGTTCTCAACATGCTAAAAAAATGTCTCAAGCTAAGGGAGAATAGCCTAATTCCACGAATTAATGATTTTTGGTACCAATAAAAAAAACTAAAGATTTTTTGTACCTGAATTAACATCATAAATCCCTTCTTTTCAACATGTATCTAGTTATAGGAGCAACTTTGTCCATAGGAGCATCTTTTTTCAAAGGAATAATAGGATAGGCTTTGCATATTATACACATTTTTTAGTTACGACAAATCGGACAAACAATTCAGTAATCAAGACTATTATTCTGTTGCATCAAACTGTGGATAGATCATGCCCAAAGCTCTCCCACATTGGAAGATCCTAGCCACCAATATCATGCTTCTGTGGATCGTTGAAATTTAGGATTGTCCCGTCAAGGAGATCTTTTGAAGTGTAGACAATCTAAAGTTAGATGTAAGAGATCAATGGTATAGATCACTAACGAACTTGTTAGAACTGTACCTGAGCATTCTGGACAAATCCTTATGCTCATATCCAATAGTTCATTCTATGTTTGGAAGGGAAGTATAGAGCCATTTGGAAGCGACCTTTTTTTTTTATATTTCTTGATCATTTCCATAAATCAGGGCTTCTCCACTAAATATTTTTCACCATGTTTTGGAGGTTTTTCAGAACAACCATTTGACATTTTTATAAAATGATGCCCAAACTGCCAAAAGCATCACAGTTCTAAAAAAATGACAAAACAATGTGACATTCATGAGTAGCACGAGAGGGATGATCACAAGTTGGATGCTACTTCAACCTGCACAGTGAACACTGAGAGTTGGTGAAGACTTTTTTTTTTTGGGTTAGTCATGCAACCTGTTAGATTCAGTCACATGATGCTCCCACCCACTGGTGGGGTTACTAGGTTTTGAACCGAGACCAGCAGTTGAAACGCCTAGGTCTCTACCAGCTGGGGCTAGCAGGCAATCCCCAACATTTAAAAAAAAATGACAAAATCACCCAACATTAAAAAAAAAAAAAAAAAAAAAAAAAAAAAAAAAAAAAAAAACTGACAAAAGAATGTGACTTTCATGAATAGTATGAAAGGGCAGTATGATCACAAATAGGACGCTACTTCAATGTGCACATTGAACACCTAGAGTTGTTGAAGACATAACCACTAACATTAGAAGATTGCTAGCATGAATCTATCAAACATATCAAGAAGCATAACCAAATACTCATTTGAAATGCATTTTAAAACTCCTGAGCATCATCAGACTTTTGTACACATGGCCAGGATTTTGAAAGAGAGAAAAGAAAAGGAATACGAAAATGATATATCTTCCCACCGTCACACCTGGCTTCAAATTCTTTGGCGGTACTTGAAAAGGAAGAAAAGGAGAGGCGAGAATTTCCATCTATGCGTGGAGTCCTTCGACGCGAAAGCCTATTGCCAGAAGTTTATGTGCATGAAACCTAGCCACCATGATGTTTGTGACAAATCCACCCCGTTCAACCATTTTTCGAGATCATTTTAGCTGTTGAACCCAAAATTAAAAATATCCTAAGCTTAGGTGGACCAGACCACAGGAAACAGTGGGAATAATGATTTCTACTGTTGAAATCTTTCTAGGGCCCACAATGATGCTTATTTGTCATCCAACCTATTCATAAGATCACATAGACATGGATGAAGGGAAAGCAAAAATATCAGCTTGATCAAAAGCTTTTGTAGCCAATAAGAAATTTTCAACAGTAGACATTCAATTAACTGTTACTATGGTGTGTGGTCAACTTGAGTTTCGAGATATACTTCATTTTTAGGCTAAAGCCCTAAATCTATCTAATAAAATGGATGGACGACGTGGATGTGGAAGATACATCACGGTGCATCCCACGTCAGAGATCCCAACCACCTCGGTGGATCTCCGCGCCCCCCAAGTGGAAGGTCGGTGGCAAGTGGGACGGAAAGAGATTGGCTAGTGACCATGCCTCTGTGAGCCACCATGATGTATGTGTTTCATCCATGCCGTTCATCCATTTTTCAGATTATTTGATGGTATGATCCAAAAAATGAAGTAAATCCAAATCTCAAATGGACCACACAGTGTTGATTGAACGCCCACCATTGAAAACTTCTTATGGTCCACAAAATTTTTGGATCAAGCTGATATTCCTTCTTCCCCTAAAGTATGTATGACCTAATCAATAGGTTGGATGTCAAATGAACATTACAGTGGGCCGTATGAGGTTTTTAATGGTGCACATTCAATCTTTTTTCCCCTGGTGTAGTCCACCTGAGACTCACATATTCCTCATTTTTGGGATCAAGTCTTAAAGTAATTTTTATAAATTGATGGAGGGCTTGGATAAAAGATATATATTATATATGGCGGGCCCACGGAGCACCAACCGCTAGCCAGCTGGCTAATGGCAGCGGGAATCGGATTGTGCTATTATCGTGCGGAGTAAACTTAGTTGGGCCCACCTAGAATGTATTTGCTTTATCTATTCCGTCTATATGTTTTTCAGCTCATTTTAGTGGTTGAGCCCAAAATTTAAGCATATTCAAATCTCAAGTGGACCATGCCATGGGAAACAGTGGGAATAATGATTTCCACCGTTGAAACCTTCTCAGGCCCTACAGTGATGTTTATTTGTCATCCAACCTGTTCATAAGATCACATGGATATGGATGAAGGGAAAACACAAATATCAGCTTGATCCAAAACTTCTGTGTCCTCTGAGAATTTTTCAATGGTAGACATTCAGTTGACACTTTTCTTGTGGTGTGGTCCACTTTAGATTTTGATATGCTTCATTTTTTGAAGCCTTTGATTCATGATTATGATTCCCGATAATGATTATGTCTTTGAGGTGATTAATCCCGATAATGATGGTGGTGTGGTCCACTTTAGATTTTGATTCATGATTAATTCCGATAATGATTATGTCTTTGAGGTGATTAATCCCGATAATGATCATGTCTGGATTCATGATTATCACCTTATGGCTCTCCCGACACTTTTAAGAAAGCCGGCCCATCGAGTTAAGCTTGGATTCTTCCATCACAGTCCATTCCCCACATCTGAAATTTACCGGACTCTGCCTATTAGAGATGAAATTCTGAGGTCGCTGCTAAATTCTGATCTAATTGGTTTTCAGACATTCGATTATGCACGGCGTCCTTTCTTGTTGCAGCAGGATTCTAGGCCTGACCTATGAATCTAAGCGGGGCTACATTGGGATTGGTATTACGGCCGCACAGTATATATTAAGATTCTCCCATCGGTGTTCACATGGGCCGCCTTGAAACTGTATTAAACCTTCCGTCTACGGTCAACAAAGTTAAAGAGATCCAAGAGCGGTTCAAGGGCAAAAAGCTGCTTCTAGGTGTAGATGACATGGACATATTTAAAGGTATCAGTCTGAAGCTTCTAGCGATGGAGCAGCTTTTGAAGCAGTATTTGCGGAAGGTGGATGGAAAAGTAGTCTTGGTTCAAATCACTAATCCAGCAAGGAGTAATGGGAAGGATGTCCAGGAAGCGAGACGTGAAGCCTTTTCGACGGTTGAAAGGATCAATGAAACATATGGCTCTCCTGGCTATGATCCGGTGGTTTTGATTGACCAGCCTGTCCCTCTCTATGAAAAGATCGCCTATTATGCGCGGCAGACTGTTGTATAGTCAATGCTGTGAGGGATGGCATGAACTTAGTTCCTTACAAGTACGTGGTATGCAGGCAGGGAACTCGGGAGATAAATGAAGCTCTGGGCATCGGTGAGGAGTCCCCTCGCACGAGCATGCTTGTTGTATTTGAATTCATAGGCTGCTCCCCATCTCTGAGGGGCCATCAGGGTCAATCCACGGAATGTTGAGGATGTCGCTGAAGCCTTATACAAGGCAGTCATGATGCCTGAATCTGAGCAGCAGCTACGCCATGAAAAGCATTATCGGTGTCAGCTCTCATGATGTGGCTTATTGGGCCCGCAGCTTTGAGCAAGATCTGGAGAGGGCATGCAAAGATCACTACAATAGGCGGTGCTGGGGCATTGGGTTGGGTCGGGGTCTGGGTTTCAGGGTCATTGCCCTTGATCTAAATTTTAGGAAGCTGTCCATTGTGATGGAGTTTTCCTCATCATGTGTCAGAGGAGAGAGAGAGTTGCATATGAGGATGGCCGGTCGCCCGGCCCAAAATGGCCTGGGCGACCGAAATTGGTCCGGAAGGCAGCAATGCTGGACGGTTTTGGCTACAGCCGGGCGCCCAACAGTCAAAGTGACCGGGCGCACGATGACTTGGCCGGGTGCCCGACCATGTTGGTCCGGGCGCCCGAAATTGGCTGTTTTCTCTGGATTTTGTTGGACTGTTTTGGGCCTGGCCGGGCGCCCGACAGTCTGGTGACCGGGCGCGCGACCCTACGCGGATTGCTTAGACACAGTTTTCTATTTGTCTCTGCTTCTTCCATTTTTGTACTTAAAGAGTTCTAAAACGAGATTAGGGGATCCCATTGTATTGTAAACACGTCCAATGTGAGAAAGAGAGAAAAAGAGGAAGAGAGAAAGAGAAGAGAGAGAAAGAGGAAGCTTGTAGAAGGGAGAAGTTGCTTGAAGAGGGATTCTTCTGCGCAACCGTCGTCTCAGCGCTTCTACGTCCTCGGGATCAGTGAGATCACTCATCTCCTTTGTTATTCTCTTATTGTTTATCCATCCCAAGTGGGTGAAGAAGGTTTGATCCAAGCGGTGTGTGCTTGAGATCGGTTGTAACAGTTCCCTGAGATAGTGATTGTTGATCTGGACTAGGTCCATGGTTTTTACCTCTTTTGAGGGTTTTCCATGTAAAAACTCCTTGTGTCGTGTGGTTGTTTGTTTATTCTCACTACAAGAAATTTCATTTTTACCGACGAATGATTTCGTCGGTAATCAGTAAAATTTCGTCGGGAAATCTTTTTCCCGACGAAATAATTCGCGGCTAACATCGTTGCAGAAAGCCCTTTACCGACGAAATAATTTTTCGTAGGTAATAATTACACCATTACCGACGAAAATATTCGTCGGCCAAACATATGAATTTTTGTCGGGAATGAAAATGATACGTCGGTGAAAAAACTTTTACCAACGAAATAATTCGTAGGTAAAAACATGTTAAAACTTTTACCGACGAAATAATTCGTCGGTAAAAGCATGCAAAAATTTTGTACCGACGAATATTTCGTCGGTAAAATTTTTTTACATACTTTTATCTGACGAATAATTCGTCGGTAAAGTTTTCCTGTTCTCGGTTTCATTTGTTTTCAAAATTACAGAGAAAATTCCTGACTATTCCACCTGTAAAAAAACCTATTACCATTATCTCCTATTCACATCCACAACATACAATAAACAAAAAACTACATCATCCCATACAGAAATAATCCATTCACATCCACAAACAAACAATACTTCATCCACACACAAATACATACAAGTTTAAAAGTCGTATATTAAAAAAAATCAGGAAGATGAAGGCGGAGGTGGCGGGGCATCGGCGCCAAGGCTTGCAGCGAGAGCCTGAAACATCTCCTACATCCGTCGCTCATGCTCCTGCCGCTCCTGCCGGCAACTCCTCGATCTCCTCTCCTGCTCCTCCCATTGCCTCTCCTCCTCCTCCCGTCGCCTCTGCTTCTCCTCCCTCTACCTCTCTAGCTGCTCTCGAATCTCATCGACGACGACCCGTAGCTGCTGAACCTCTCTCTCTGCGATGTCAGCTCGGCGTTTGAGCGCTCTCACCAGCTACGGATCGGATGGAGCCAGCTCTAGTTGTGCCATGAGCTTAGCATCCATGGCCAAGCCCACGCACATATCCAGAACTGGGTGCCAAGCACCTCGCTCAGGATTTCTGGCTCACTCCGCTGACTCCCATCGGGGAGTGGGCTGACTGGCCGTATGGTGTCCATCGCCTGCTGTAATGAAAAGATATGAACTTTCATAAAAAATGACATGAATGACATTATTATCAATCAATGCGCAATTAAATTTTACAAAGTAAAGATTTTTACCCAATGCTCACTGGCTCTAGGATGAACCCAAGATCCCGTCACCTGCGACAGTGAGTCCCTTTGTAGAGGTCTACTAGTCCAGGGCTCCTGCCCGGTGACGGAATCCCGCTGCGCAATCGAAGGAAAAAGACTTACAATAAATGCCAATCAAAATAATATATTAACTTAATAATCATCAATAATTTCTTACCATGTCGTAACGATGTCGTACAAATGACTTTGAAACCAGCTACGTGGTTCACTTGTAACTTTTCCCTGTTGCAGAATTTATTCTACTCCTCTTCTTAACACATTCTACAAAATACATTTCTATTAATTGCGAAATTAATTGCGAATTTAATTATTACCGTAAGATATCGTATATGTAAATATTACCTGAAAAGCCTCCGACGAAAATCTCTCGCAGAGTATCCGCCAGTCATCTGTAGTAACGTGTGGCGGTGCGGACAGTACGGCCTCATTGTGTGTCTTGCACCGCTTGTACCGCTGGTGCAACTCTCCGCGGTACTCCGTGAACCGCTCTCTAATCATATCGTTGACGGCATGAGAAATGTAGGGAACATTCAAATCGAATTCAAATTTATCCTGCAGTTTCGTAAATAATAAATTAAGGCAATAAACTTATTAACAATAGGACTTAAACCGTAAATGAACTTTCACAAAAGAAAATTTCAATTTACTAAACTTTACCTGAAGGCGCTGACGGAATGAGCTGTCGCACATCATCTGTCACGTCAGTCAACGGGGGGTGGTGGCTGGGATCAGAGATCGGCATAGGACACCGACCTCAGATGTAAACAATCTGGCACTGTCCCCAACAGGTCTAAGGCAGTCCTGTGGGAACTCTACCTACCGCCACCCTACCCTCACGCGTAAGTCGCTCTAAAACTAACCCACGCGTGGGTCCACGTCCTCGTCAGCTGGTAGAAGATGCTGCTACGAAAAGATATATGTAAGTAACAATATAAACAGAAATTACTAAATAAATGTCTAGACTTACATGCAGTGCCCGGTGTATGCTGAACCGAAGGATCAGATGACTGTGATGCATCGTGCGACGTCGATGCTGTCTGCGTCGCATCACGGGTGGAAGGGGTAGATTCCAGTGTGCGAACCCTAATCTCCCACCTGGTGCCATGACTGAATATATCTGAAATACAAACTTATAAATTTAAACAATGTCAATGCAAGTTTATGAACATCATTGCAGAGTGAATTGTGCTTATGCTTAGAGAAATGATAAAAATATGATATAGACCATTACACTATAATGCAAGCAGAATATAATAAAACCGTAAACAGAATATACTAAAACCATAAACAGAATATAAAGTTGAAAAATCCATTACACATTGTCATTCTATATTAAATACATATATCTCATTGTAATACAAATCAACTTCGGATCAACTATCCGAAATACTCCCTGCGTAAGTTATCGTACGCTGCAGATGTATATGTCAAGCTGTATGAAGCACTCGACATTGTTACAGCCAACATGCCAGTCACAATAGGAGAAATCTGATCTCTCGGGACTCCATTCAGATGTGCAAATGATAATGTCGCATCTTCCATACGAAGTTTTCCGCAGTTATATTCCTCAATCAGGTCTGAAATTTCTTTGAGATTGTATAATCTTTCATCTGAGTCATCGTCTTCCTCCCTACATTTCTCGACCAGACACGTGGTATCTCTCTAGCCCTACCAGAAGATATAGGGCCAGAAAGTCCATCCACAACAGCTGATGAAGTATGCCGCGTGCTTCCGCTACGATCCAGTTTGTGGAGGACATGATCAGAAAGTGACTTAACTGTAAATGTAGATTATAAACAAGTCAATTCAGGAAAAAAATCATGACTTGTAAAACATATATACATGTAATAATCAAATTAATCGAATTGAAAATTACATGTAAATCTTGTATACATTTAATAATTGTCGTCTGAATCATTATCGCTTAGGACTCTTTCTTCTTCACCATCACTATCGCTGATCAGAATTCCTCTTCATCGTCTGCAACGTTGTCATCGATGAAAGCGCTATCATCTCTAACAATGTCATTTATGATTGAGGCAACAACATAATCAGGTGGCACATCATCTCTATTCAATTGCACCACATTAATATCAACATTTGGATCATTCCCTCTATCCCAAGATGGCATGTCTTCTTGGTATGCTTGTTCAACTGACGACGTTCTATTACTCCCTTCATCGTTATCTTCAACGTCTACTTCGGGAACGTCAAATATGTTCCTGGGCTTTATTTTCTGCACACGTGCCAAGAGCCGCCTAACTTGGTGTCAGCGAGGTAGAATACTTGTTCGGCTTGGCCGGCTATGATAAATGGGTCATCTTTAAACCACTTCCGAGATAAATTTACGCTCGTGAAGTAATTATCAGTCTGTATTCCCAACTTTTTATTTCCAATGTCCCACCAATCGCATTTAAATAAGTACACCCGCTTTCTCATACAATAACTCAGCTCAATAATATCCGTCAAACGCCATAAAAATTAATTTCGACCTCCTCATGTGTTCCCTTCACAACCACACACTATTTTGTGTGGTCCTATATTTCTCGCGCTCATCAGTGTGGAACCGAATCCCGTTTACAATACAACCTGTATATCTAGATACACGTCTATCAGGGCCACACGCCAGTGAGTAGAGCGCATCAGACGCATCCGCAGAGTTGCTAGCGCGCAACATCTTCATCTATCATCACGTACAGAATATAAATGTACGTTAGGCATTTAAAATTACGTGTAAATATTGTGCAATACAACAATATTGTAAGTGTGGCTGAGATAGAAGGTAAATTAATCTTACACGTTTTGCAAACCATTCTGGAAACAAATCCTGATGCATTCGAATCATAATTTGTAGGGTATTGGGACTTCATCTCCTCGATGTGTTCGCTATACACAATTGGTATGTTGTAAGCAAGAAATTTTGAGATTAAAACTGTCTGTAGATATACAATAATTATGTGCGAAGACTTACTCCAAGTACGACTCTATTTCTTCACAGTTATGCAACACATACCACCGCGCCTTCGCTTGATCCCGATGGTCCATATCCTGGAACGTCGGCGATCCTAAAGGACGGACGTTATGTGCGAATACAGATATGAGTCTTTGTTCATGCTCCTGCCCTGCATCGGCATTACGATCTTCTCGGTTGAATCTAGTCTCTATGCCACGAAGATACATGGAGCAAAATGTCAGGCACTCATTATCAATGTACGCCTCAGCAATGGATCCCTCTGGACGTGCCTTATTCCTCACATATTGTTTTAATGTGTGAAGGTATCTGTACACCAAATCAATATGTTTAGGACATGAAAACATGGATATACGTAGTTTATGGAATGAATAAAATTTATGATCTTGTTCTATCACCTTTCGATCGGATACATCCAACGATATTGTACTGGGCCTGCAAGCTTCGCTTCGTGCGGTAAGTGAATCGCTAGGTGTACCATGACATCGAAAAACGCAGGTGGAAAAATTCTTTCAAGTTTGCAAAGGATTACGACAATATCCTTCTCCAGTCGTTTAATAACCTCTACATTCAAAGATTTCGAACACAAATCCTTAAAGAATATCCCCAACTCAATCAGCGTAGCACTGACATCTTGTTAAGGAATCCACGAATCGCAATCGGTAGTAGGCGTTGCAGAAGGACGTGACAGTCATGACTTTTCATTCCTGTTACCTTACAGTCCGTAATGTTTACGCGCCGAGAGATATTCGATGCATACCCGTCGGGAAATTTCACCTTGTTCAACCATTCACATACACATTTTTTCTCTAGTTTTGTCAATGTGTAGCAGGCTGCTGGTATGCTATATGAATTTTCATGTGGTTGCAAGTGCAACTCTTTCCTTAAACCCATTGCTTGTAGATCCAATCGAGCCTTAAAACTGTCTTTTGGTTTCTTCTCTATGTTCATCAAATGTTCCAAAGACATTGTCACATATATTCTTCTCAATATGCATGACATCCAAGTTGTGTCGTAATTTTAGATGACTCCAATAAGGCAACTCAAAAAAAATGCTCTTCTTCCTCCAGTTGTACTCCAATACTGTACGTTTTCTCTTCTTCAAGTGCGGTGCCTTACCAAATCTAACTTCTTCAATGTTACTCAGCTGTTGTAACACATCTTCTTCAGATAGTTCTTTCGGTGGTGGCCTATGATCTTGTTTGCCATCAAAGATTACAGTCTTCCTGCGCCAACTATGATCCCTCGGAAGGAAGCGACGATGGCCCATATAACACATTTTCTTACCATGCTTCAATGACAATGAACAAGTCTCAGTACTACATGTAGGACAAGCCAACTTTCCCTTCGTGCTCCACCCAGACAAATTTCCATATGCGGGGAAGTCATTTATTGTCCACAAGACCGCTGCATGCAATTGAAACGTCTGTTCTGCAAAAGTCTCATACGTCTGGACACCTTGACTCCACAACTCGTTTAACTCATCTACTAACGGTCGGAGATACACGTCAATGTCATTCCCCGGTGACTTGGGTCCAGGAATAAGCAACGACATCATAAAAAATGATTCCTTCATACACAACCAAGGAGGTAAATTGTAGGGCATAAGTATCATATCTTCAGCCGTCTTGCTCGACGTAAACAATCTTTGTAATCTGGGTTTCAATGGAAAGTACCTTAACACCTTTTGTGGAATTTTCTTACGCTTAGCTTCGTCATATTTCCACCTAGACTCTCCACATTGTGGACACTCCTCAACATTTTCATGTTCTTTCCAATACAATACACAATCATTTATACATGTATGTATGAGGATGTAACCAAGGCCCAAGTCTCGCATTAACGATTTTGCCTCGTAATGAGACTTAGGCAATGTCTCACCTTCAGGTAATACTTCTTTCAACAAGCCAAGTAACATGTCGAACGATTTGTTACTCCAACGATTTATTGTCTTTAAATGAAGTAACCTTGTAAGGAAATTCAACTTGAAAAAGTTCCGACACCCCGGATAGAGTGGACGTTACGCATCCCTCAACAACCTACTAAACTTTTCTGATTCGGCATCACCCATAGGAGGAATATCCTGGCTAGTACTTGTCGCTGCAAAATCAGTATCCTCAATTGTTCCCCTTAACACATCCCCAATGATATCTTGCATATCGTCAACATCTTTATCCTTGTCATTACGCACAATTGGGTCAGCAAGGACTTCAGTGGCCTCAACTCTTTGGTGGAAGTCTTCACCATGATGAATCCACCAAGTGTAACCCTGGTCAATCCCAACTATGAACAAATCATCTTCCACTTTGTCCAATGTCTTGTGAATCATGTTTCTTGCATTTTTCGGCATGGACACCTAATTCTATTACCTGAATCTTGCCCGATCTCTCGCAAATTCCATGAACTCCTTAACACCTTCTTTATACTCTGGGCCAAACCGATTCTTAGCTTGCATCCAACTCTTATCCATATCTACAATGCAAAGATTAAAGTCAGGTTTAGTTTAGGTGACATGAGTTTAGGATTAGGTTTAGTCATAGGTTGAGATTTTCGAGTTCGAGATCGGGTTTAGGGTTAGGTTGCCGAGTTTGGGTCTAAGTTTAGGCTAGGTGAATGGATTTAGGAATAGGTGTAGGTTTAGGTTAGATGACATGAGTTTAGGATTAGGTTTAGGGCATAGGTTTGGATTTTTGGGTACGGGATCGGGTTTAGGGTCGCATTTTCGTGTTTGGGTCAAGGTTTAGGCTAGGTGAATGGATTTAGGAATAGGTGTAGGTTTAGGTTAAATGACATGAGTTTAGGATTAGGTTTAGGGCATAGGTTTGGATTTTTGGGTACGGGATCGGGTTTAGGGTCGCATTTTCGTGTTTGAGTCAAGGTTTAGGTTAGGTGAATGGATTTAGGAATATGTGTAGGTTTAGGTTAGATGACATGAGTTTAGGATTAGGTTTAGGGCATAGGTTTGGATTTTTGGGTACGGGATCGGGTTTATGGTCGCATTTTCGTGTTTGGGTCAAGGTTTAGGTTAGGTGAATGGATTTAGGAATAGGTGTAGGTTTAGGTTAGATGACATGAGTTTAGGATTAGGTTTAGGGCATAGGTTTGGATTTTTGGGTACGGGATCGGGTTTAGGGTCGCATTTTCGTGTTTGGGTCAAGGTTTAGGTTAGGTGAATGGATTTAGGAATAGGTGTAGGTTTAGGTTAGATGACATGAGTTTAGGATTAGGTTTAGGGCATAGGTTTGGATTTTTGGGTACGGGATCGGGTTTAGGGTCGCATTTCGTTGTTTGGGTCAAGGTTTAAGTTAGGTGAATGGATTTAGGAATAGGTGTAGGTTTAGGTTAGATGACATGAGTTTAGGATTAGGTTTAGGGCATAGATTTGGATTTGCGGGTTCGGGATCGAGTTTCGGGTTTGGTTCTCGTGTTTGGGTTAAGGTTTAGGTTAGGTGAATGGATTTAGGAATAGGTGTAGGTTTAGTTTAGATGACATGAGTTTAGGATTAGGTTTAGGGCATAGGTTTGGATTTGCGGGTTCGGGATCGGGTTTCGGGTTTAGTTCTCGTGTTTGGGTCAAGGTTTAGGTTAGGTGAATGGATTTAGGAATAGGTGTAGGTTTAGGTTAGATGACATGAGTTTAGGATTAGGTTTAGGGCATAGGTTTGGATTTGCGGGTTCGGGATCGGGTTTCGGGTTTGGTTCTCATGTTTGGGTCTAGGTTTAGGTTAGGTGAATGGATTTAGGATTAGGTGTAGGTTTAGGTTAGGTGACATGAGATTAGGTTTAGGGCATAGGTTTGGATTTGCGGATTCGGGATCGGGTTTCGGGTTTGGTTCTCGTGTTTGGGTCTAGGTTTAGGTTAGGTGAATGGATTTAGGAATAGGTGTAGGTTTAGGTTAGGTGACATGAGATTAGGTTTAGGGCATAGGTTTGGATTTGCGGATTCGGGATCGGGTTTAGGGTCGCATTTTCGTAGCTTATAGGGTCTAGGTTTAGAGTTAGATGAATTGAGTTTAGGTTTCAGTTTAGCCATAGCTTATAGGTTTTAGTTTTAGGTTTATGGTTTCGGGTTTAGGGTGTAGGTCTTGGAGACTCAAGCAACTTAAGGATAGCTCCGACGCACATCCGGGTCTGCTCCACACAAAGCAGGCCTGTCCAAATGGCCAGGCCACCCATATTCCTATCCATAGGAAATGGACAGCTTCATCATGGTCATAACAGCGGTTCCCACCTTCCAGGGACCCCCGCTCAACACCCGGATAGCTCCGACGCACATCCGGGTCTGCTCCATTAATTTCGAGCTAATACATAAACACGGGCCTGTCCAAATGGCCAGGCCACCCATATTGCTGTCCATAGGAAATGGACAGCTTCATCATCATGGTCATAACAGCGGTTCCCACCTTCCAGGGACCCCCGCTCAACACCCGGATAGCTCCGACGCACATCCGGGTCTGCTCCATTAATTTCGAGCTAATACATAAACACGGGCCTGTCCAAATGGCCAGGCCACCCATGTTGCTGTCCATAGGAAATGGACAGCTTCATCATCATGGTCATAACAGCGGTTCCCACCTTCCAGGGACCCCCGCTCAACAACCGGATAGCTCCAACGCACATCCGGGTCTGCTCCATTAATTTCGAGCTAATACATAAACACGGGCCTGTCCAAATGGCCAGGCCACCCATATTACTGTCCGTAGGAACAGGACAGCTTCTCATCATGGTCTAAACCGCGGTTTCCACCTTCCAGGGACCCCCGCTCAACATCAACATCAATCAACTACTCTTAATCACAAGTATCATGTTCGTCATCTAATTTGCCACTAAATGATAATATAATAAAATCAGTCGCCCATCCAAGGATGGATAGATTGAAATGCTATCATTATTTCCATTTAAATGCCCAAGCCTAAATTTCGACAGCATCTCCCCCTATCTCTCCAGATATATTTATCTTACATTTAATTTCCACGTCAACTATCCACACATTGTGTGGATTAAATTGACAATGGAATTAAACATAAGAAACATATCCAGAGAGAATAGGAGAGTTACCGCACGAAACTAATGACAGAGCATGTAAATGACAAACAACGATAACATTCCAATCTATCCAACCTTGGACTGTCCAACAGGACAATTTGGCAGATTTCTATACGTCCAAAACACACTTTATCTATGCTCGGCAATATAGAAATCTCCAAATGGGCTAACTGATTCTATTATACTACCATTTGTGGACAAAAAATAACTATTAATAATAAGCCAAATACATCCACAACATACATCCACATAAATCAACCACGGGTAGCTCCGACGCACATCCCGGGTTTGCTCCATCAATTCCAGATACACAAGCACATGAAAATGACAGAATCATTAACACCATGAATCAAGTCTAATCAAATACCTAATGACTGCTACTTTCTTAACAAATAAGTATGTATGGGGCCCACCATGGGAATCGGATTGCGTGCGGAGTAACTCTGCACGCTCTTATCATGTAGAGTAAATTCAGTTGGGCCCACCTAGAATGTATGTGATTTATCTATTCCGTCCTTATGTTTTTTCAGCTCATTTTAGTGGTAGAGCCCAAAATTTAAGCATATCCAAATCTCAAGTGGACCATGCCATGGGAAACCGTGGGAATAATGATTTCCACCATTCCCAGGACCTACAGTGATCATTATTTGTCATCCAACCTATTCATAATATCACATGGATATGGATGAAGGGAAAACACAAATATCAACTTGATCCAAAACTTCTGTGTCCTCTAAGAATTTTTCAATGATAGACATTCAGTTCACACTTGTGTTGTGGTCCACTTTAGATTTTGATATGCTTCATTTTTGGGCACCAGCGGTTCCCATCTTCGGGGGCCCCACAGCCAGTGGACAGCAACGGTGGGCCCCACAATTACGTATTTCATTTTTTTTAATTTGTAAAACAAAATTTTGGATTTTAAATTTTTAAATCCCTAATTAGGGATTTTAATATTGAAATCCCTAATTAGGGGATTTTAATTTCGAAATCCCTAATTAGGGATTTAATAAATCAGTGGGCCCCACCAAATTGTAGACAGCTAAGGTGGACCCCACATGCAATGGACGATGGAAATCGACGGTGGGACCCACATGCAATGGACGATAGAAAGCGACTGTGGGACCCACCAACATGCATTGGACAGCGATGGTGGGACCCACATGCATTGGATTTTGGGAGTGGGCCCCACAATCAACAACGAGGAGAGAGGGAGAGAGGGGAAATGGAGCAGGAAGGAAGGGGGAGAGGGTTACCAGAGGAGGCGGTGGCGTACGGAGGTCGGTGGAGGCGAGTGGCGACCGGCGACAGTGGTCGGATGGGGGGGGGGGGGGGGGTCGGCTGAGGCGGTGGGCCACCGGTGACGTTGACGGCCGGCGGTCGGAGCTGAGGGAGAGCCGAGATGGGTGGGCCGGCAGCGCGCGCGCGAGAGAGAGAAAGAGAGAGAGAGAGAGAGAGAGAGAGAGAGATGGAGAGAAATGAGGGAGGCCCGATCGGGTAAGTAAAATAAAAGACTTTTACCGACGAAAATTTTCGTCGGTAAAAGCAACATTTTTCGTCGGTAAAAGACCTCTTTTTCACTTGGGCGGGAATCAAATATTATTACCGACAGGCAATAATCGTCGGGGAAAATGACTTTTGCTGACGAAAGTTTTCGTCGGTAAAAGTCCTCTTCCTTAACTTACGCATATCCCACACATTATTACCGACAGACAATAATCGTCGCCAAAAAAGACTTTTACCGACGAAAATATTCGTCGGTAAAAGCCAAATTTCTTACTTTATTTTTTAGCGACGGGTAGTTTCGTCGATAATAAACTTTTTACCGACGAAATCATGATTTCGTCGGTAAAAGTGTGTACTGGAATGTATTTTACCGACGATTACTTTATTTCATCGGGGAAATGGCTTTTTAGCGACGAAAATAATTTCGTCGGTAATACTTTCGTCGGTAATAAACACCGTTTTCTTGTAGTGTCTTGATCATTGCATTAGCATAGTCCATAATTCTAGTGTATTGGAGGGCGAGATCCGAAGGTTTATGTGAAACGCACCCAACAAAGTGGTATCAGAGAGTTCAGGTTGTTTGAACGGTATGGGATCGGTTCTGAATTATGGAAGGTGGCTCATCAAGGATGATCAGCCTCAATAGTTCTAACTGGACCATATGGAAGGCTAAGATGGAGGACTTACTCTATTGCAAGGACTTGTATGCTCCAATTCTAGGCATATCGGCGAAGACAAAGGATATGTCAGATGATGATTGGAAGAAAGTGGACCGGAAGGCGGTGGGGTTCATTAGACAATGGTTGGATGATTCGGTTTTCCACCATGTGTCTACAGAGACCTCAGCTGCTAGCCTATGGCTGAAATTGCAAGGGCTGTATGAGAGGAAGACAGCCGGCAATAAGATATTCCTGATAAGACGACTTGTGAATCTCAAGTTCAAAGATGGTGGTTCTGTGGCTGAACACATGAATGAGGTCAGCAACATTGTGAACCAACTCTCCGCCATGAAGATGGTCCTGGATGATGAACTTCAGGCTTTGCTACTGCTTAGCTCATTACCTGACAGTTGGGAGACATTGGTGGCCGGTGTCCCTAAGTAACTCCACGCCAGACGGAAAGGTATCCATGGATCAGGTAACAAGCTGTCTCTTTAATGAGGAGACAAGGAGGAAGTCTCTAGGGTGTGCTCAACAAGAGGCCCTTGTGACACAAGATAGCGGGATAGGAAAGAACAGAAAGGGCGGAAAGGCTCGAGATAAATCAAGAGGCAAGTCAGTTGCCCGGAAAGATGTTGAATGCTGGAATTGTGGCAAGAAGGGCCACTATAAGCATGAATGTCACAAGAAGAAGAGTGACAAGAAGGGTAAAGGAAATGAGAAGGAAGATGAATCAGATTGTACTGCGGTCGCTTCAAATGGTGACGTTGTTGTTATTCTTTCGGCAGATCACGATATTTGTCTCGCGGCTTCGAGTCAGGACACCGACTGGGTGATAGACTCGGGAGCCTCGTTTCCTACGACTCCACGCAGAGATTTCTTCACAAGCTACAAGTCAGGTGACTATGGGACAGTGAAGATGGGAAATTCTGGTGTTTTGAAGATCGTAGGGGTCGGTGATATTTGTTTGAAGACCGATGTGGGCTGCACATTGGTTCTCAGGGATGTGAGACACATTCCAGACCTTCGCCTCAACTTGATGTCGACGGGAAGGCTAGATGATGATGGTTATGAAAGCCGGTTCGTTGGTGGGCGCTGGAAGCTCATCAAGGGTTCGATGATCGCAGCCAGAGGAAAGAAGTGTTGCACCCTTTACAAGGCAAGTGTCAGTGTATGCAAGGGTGGATTGAACGCAGCGGAAGATTCAGCTACTGACGTGTGGCACAGGCGTCTAAGCCACATGAGTGAAAAGGGCTTCAGCTACTAGCAAAGAAGCAGCTCCTTCCAGACGTGACAGGTATACCTCTTAAAACTTGTATTGACTGTTTATCTGGGAAACAGCATAGAGTTTCTTTTGTTAAAACTGCTTCTCATACTAATAAAGTACATGCATTAGATTTGGTTTATTCTGATGTTTGTGGTCCTATGAGGACAAAAACCTTGGGTGGGGCATTGTATTTTGTCACTTTTATAGATGATGCATCTAGGAGGGTTTGGGTGTATGCTTTGAAATCCAAGGACGAGGTCTTTGGTGTGTTTAAATTTTTTCATGCTATGGTCAAGAGGGAGACAGGCAGATCATTGAAGTGCATCCGCACTGACAATAGTGGTGAATACATACGTGACTTCTACGAGTATTGTAAGTCACTGGGTATACGGCATGAACAGTCAGTTCCCAAGACCCCCCAACATAATGGTGTGACTGAGCGAATGAATCGCACCATTGTAGAGAGAATCAGATGCATGTTATCCCATGCAAAGTTGCCCAAGATGTTCTGGGGAGAAGCAATGCACACGGCGGTGTATTTGATAAACAGGTCTCCATCAGCCCCGTTGAATGGAGAAGTACCTGAGAAGGTGTGGACTGGACATGATCCATCGTACAGTCATCTCAGGGTGTTTGAATGCAGGGCATCCGTTCACGTACCAAAGGACGAGAGGTCCAAGCTCGATATGAAGATCAAGCAGTGTGTGTTCTTAGGGTACGGTGATGAGAAGTTCGGTTACAGGTTGTGGGATCTGACCGAGAAGAAGCTCGTCAGGAGCAGAGATGTGGTTTTCATTGAAGATCAGTGTATAGAAGACATTGAAAAGCCAGAGAAGACCTAACCTAGTTCAGGTGAACTGGAAGATACGGATCCGATTACTCCTCCCGTGGTGCCTGATGACAGGGGAGTACAGTAAGGTGCAGAAGATGAGGGAGTCCCTACAGAAGATGGACAGGGGGAGCAGCCCCAACTTGATCCACCTGTTGAGCCACAGGTGAGGAGGACATCAAGGGACAGACATCCATCTAAGAAGTACTCACCGCATGAGTACATTATACTCACTGATGGGGGAGAGTCAGAAGACTATTCTGAAGCCCTAGCCGACGAGCATAAGGGGGAGTGGTTGAAAGCTATGCAAGAGGAGATGGAATCCTTGCATAAGAACCACACTTATGACATGGTAAAATTGCCTAATGGCAAGAAAGCTCTGAGCAACAAGTGGGTGTTCAGAAAGAAGAATGAGCAGAAGAATTCACAAACAAGGTTCAAGGCCAGACTTGTTGTGAAAGGGTTTGGTCAGAGGAAAGGAATAGACTTTGAGGAGATATTCTCACCAGTGGTGAAGATGACATCCATACTGGTGTTGCTTGGGTTGGCGGCTAGCATGGATCTGGAGATAGAGCAGTTAGATGTCAAAACTGCATTTCTCCATGGTGACCTGGAAGAAGAGATCTACATGCGTCAACCAGAAGGGTTCGAAGTCAAGGGCAAAGAGCATATGGTGTGCAGGCTTAGGAAGAGCTTGTATGGGCTGAAGCAAGCTCCTAGGCAATGGTACAAGAAGTTCGACTCGTTCATGTTGAAGCATGGATATGACAGAACGGAGTCGAACCACTGTGTGTTCACTCGCAGGTTCTCAGACGGTGATTTCTTAGTTTTGCTATTGTACGTTGATGACATGCTCATCATGGGAAAAGACATCAAGAAGATTGACAGGCTGAAACAGGAGTTGGGCAAGTCGTTTGCGATGAAAGACTTGGGCCCGGCCAAACAGATCCTAGGAATGGAGATAACCCATGACAGAAGTAGCAGGAAGTTTTGGTTGTCACAAGAGCGGTATATTGAGAAAGTCCTAGAGCGGTTCAACATGAATGCAGCGAAGCCGGTCAGTACTCCACTGGATGGTCACTTCAAATTGAGCGACAAGCAGTGTCCCAAGACGAAGGCGGAAGTAGAAGAGATGCGAAAGATACCCTACGCGTCAGCGGTAGGAAGTTTGATGTATGTTATGATGTATACGCGCCCAGACATAGCATATGCGGTTGGTGTTGTCAGCCGGTATTTTGTCAATCCTGGCAAAGAACATTGGGCAGCGGTGAAGTGGATACTGCGGTATCTGAGAGGCTCATCCAGGTTGAGCCTATGCTATGGTGACGGAAAACCTGTGTTAGAAGGCTACACAGATGCAGATATGGCAGGTGACATAGACTCCAGGAAGTCTACATCGGGGTTCATGTTCACGTTTGCAGGGGGAGCGGTCTCTTGGCAGAGCAAGCTACAGAAGGTCGTAGCATTGTCGACGACAGAGGCCGAGTACATCGCAGTCATAGAAGCATGCAAAGAGATGCTTCGGATGAAGAGGTTCCTAGAGGAACTCAACCTGAAACAGGAGGAGCACGTGGTCTATTGCTGTAGCCATTCACTTGAGCAAGAATCCAAGTCAGCATTCCAAGTCGAAGCACATAGAGATTCAGTATCACTGGATCAGGGATACTTTGGAACAGAAGATGTTACAGCTTGAGAAGGTTCATACGGACGATAATGGGTCAGACATGATGACCAAGGCTTTGCTCAAGGGCAAGTTTGAGGTTTGCAGAAACCTGGCTGGCTTGAAGAAGACGAATTTCTCCTGAGTTGAAAAGGGGGAGATTTGATGGAGTTTTCCTCCTCATGTGTTAGAGGAGAGAGAGAGTTGCATCCCGGCCCAAAATGGCCCGGGCGACCGAAATTGGTCCGGAAGGCAGCAATGCTGCTGGACGGTTTTGGCTACAGCCGGGCACCCGACGGTCAAAGTGACCTGGCGAACAATGACTTGGCCAGGCGCCCGACCATGTTGGTCGCGACCGAAATTTGTTGTTTTCTCTGGATTTCTTGCTGGACTGTTTTGGGCCTGGCCGGGCGCTCGACGGTCTGGTTACTAGGCGCCCGACCCTACGCGGACTGCTTAGACGCAGTTTCCTATTTTGGCTCTGCTTCTTCCGTTTTTGTACTTAAAGAGTTCTAAAACGGGATTAAGGGATCCCATTGTATTGTAAACACGTCCAAGGTGAGAAAGAGAGAAAAAGAGGAAGAGAGAAAGAGGAGAGAAAAAGAGGAAGTTTGTAGAAGGGAGAAGTTGCTTGAAGAGGGATTCTTCTGCGCAACCGTCGTCTCAACGCTTCTACGTCCTCGGGATCGGTGAGATCGCTCCTCTTCTTTGTTATTCTCTTATTGTTTATCCATCCCAAGTGGGTGAAGAAGGTTTGATCCAAGCGGTATGTGCTTGAGATCGGTTGTAACAGTTCCCTGAGATAGTGGATTGTTGATCTGGACTAGGTCCCGTGGTTTTTACCTTTTTTGAGGGTTTTCCACGTAAAAACTCCTTGTGTCGTGTGGTTATTTGTTTATTCTTGATCATTGCATTAGCATAGTCCATAATTCTAGTGTATTGGGGGGCGAGATCCGAAGGTTTGTGTGAAACGCACCCAACACATTGATCACATTGTTTCAGCATATAAGAGAACGAACAGGAGGGCAATATTTTTGGACTATGATGGTACCGTAATGCCCCAAACATCCATTAGTAAAACTCCCAGTGACGAGGTTATTTCTGTGCTGAATAGCTTGTGCAGCGATCCTAAGAACACCGTATTTATTGTTAGCGGCAGGGGGTGGAGCAGCCTGAGCGAGTGGCTTGCCCCATGCGAGACGTTAGGAATTGCGGCTGAGCATGGTTTCTTCATAAGGTATATCAGCTTGGCCTTATCAATTTTTAATTAGCTTGGAAATTTAATAATTTAAATTGCAGTATTAAGGATTGTTATGAAATGGGAATGGGATGTGTCTGTCGACTTGATACCATGTGTGTACCCTGTGTATAGATGCCCTGCAAGAAGATTAGTAATGTCTGCTCATCTGGTGCAACCCATGCATTTCGAATATGGACAGTTGGCCATTTTGTTATTTTTGTTTCTTTTGAACAGACATGACCCACTTGATGAGCAAATCAGTCGGATTTCTAGTTCTGGGCATCTATGTTGTGGTGATCTGATGAGCGGCTCTGATCTCCCACACGCATGTTCTGAGTCCTGTTAACGATTTTTTTAAATTTTTTTTAAATTTTTTTTAATGATTATGCTCTTAATCTTGTTGTAGGTGGGGTAAGGCTTCTGATTGGGAAACCTGTTCCCTAGCTGCTGACTTTGATTGGAAAACAATTGTGGAACCTGTAATGAGACTATATACGGAGACAACAGATGGGTCTTACATAGAATCGAAGGAAAGTGCGTTGGTCTGGCATCATCAAGATGCAGATCCCCATTTTGGATCCTGCCAAGCAAAGGAACTGCTAGATCATCTGGAGAATGTACTCGCAAATGAGCCCGTTGTTGTTAAAAGAGGTCAGCATATTGTGGAAGTTAAACCTCAGGTACAGTATTTTTGCAATATACTTAAGGGAAAAGATTGCATGTACTCGGTGTGCATTTGATAGTTGCTGCATACACATCTCCAACGTGTGTGGATCCAAAAACAGCTAAATATCTTTTTCAAAACAGGATTCCAAATTTCCATTTTGAAAATAGGTGTTAAATTCCTGCCCCACCTAATTTGGATGGAGGGACACTTGAATCATGGATGTGGCTGATTTTTGGGCCTTGGGCCTAATGTGGGTTGACACATCTGATGGTGGAATGGTTTTTGAGGCTGGTTCACAGGAGACCAGGCCTCCCTCACCCCCTGGCGCGCGCGCACACACACACACACACAGTTTACATGTTTGGGTATTTTTCATGACAACCAAAGTCGTCACACTCGGATAACATTGCAGGGAGTGAGTAAAGGGTTGGTAGCGGAGAAGCTTCTTTCGACAATAGTGGGTAGTGGGAAGCAACCGGATTTCTGATGGAGTTTTCCTCCTCACGTGACAGAGGAGAGAGAGAGTGGACTGGGAGTGGCGGGGCCCGGGCCTCATTGTGGCCGGGCGACCGGAATTCATGTTTCTGGGCAGCTAGGCTGCTGGACTATTTTGTCCATTTCCGGGCGCCCCACGGTTTTGGTGACCGGGCGCCCCATGACCCGGCCGGGCGCCCGAGCATGTTGGTCCGGGCGTCCGAAATTCAGATTTTCTCTAAGTGTTCTCGCTGGACTGTTTTTTGGTTGGCCGGGCGCCCCACGGTTTTGGTGACCGGGCGTCCGACATGGCGCGGACTGCTTGTACGCAGTTTCCTAATCTGGCTCTAATTCTTCCGTTTTTTGTACTTAAGCGCTCCAAAATGGGATTAGGGTATCCCATTGGGTTGCTAACACGTCCAATGTGAGAAAGAGAGAAAAAGAGGAAGAGAGAAAGAGAAGAGAGAGAAAGAGGAAGCCTGTAGAAGGGAGAAGTTGCTTGAAGAAGGGTTCTTCTGCGCAACGGTCGTCTCAGCGCTTCTACGTCCTCGGGATCGGTGAGATCGTTTCTCCTTTACTATTCTCTTGTAGTTTATCCATCCCTGCATGGGTGAAGAAGTTTGATCCAAGCGGTGTGTGCTTGTGATCGATTGTAACAGTTCCCTAAGATAGTGGATTGTTGATCTGGACTAGGTCCTGTGGTTTTTACCTCTTTTGAGGGTTTTCCACGTAAAAACTCTTTGTGTTCATGTGGTTGATGTTTATTCTTGATTATTACATTAGCATAGTCCATAATTCTAGTGTATTGGGGGGCGAGATCCGAAGGTTTGTGTGAAACGCACCCAACAAAGTGGTATCAGAGCGTTCAGGTTGTTTCAACGGTGTGGGATCGGTTCTGAATTATTGAAGGTGGCTCATCAAGGATGATCAGCCTCAATGGTTCTAAATGGACCATATGGAAGACTAAGATGGAGGACTTGCTCTATTGCAAGGACTTATATGCTCCAATTCTAGGCATATCGGCGAAGACAAAGGATATGTCAGATGATGATTGGAAGAAAGTGGACCAGAAGGCGGTGGGGTTCATTAGACAATGGTTGGATGATTCGGTTTTCCACCATGTGTCTACAGAGACCTCAGCCGCTAGCCTATGGCTGAAATTGCAAGGGCTGAACACATGAATGAGGTCAGCAACATTGTGAACCAGCTCTCCGCCATGAAGATGGTCCTGGATGATGAACTTCAGGCTTTGCTACTGCTTAGCTCATTGCCTGACAGTTGGGAGACATTGGTGGTGTCTCTAAGTAACTCCGAGCCAGACGGAAAGGTATCCATGGATCAGGTAACAAGCTGTCTCTTCAATGAAGAGACAAGGAGGAAGTCCCTAGGGCCTGCTCAACAAGAAGCCCTTGTGACACAAGATCGGGGGAGAGGAAAGAACAGAAAGGGCGGAAAGGCCCGAGATAAATCAAGAGGCAAGTCAGTTGCCAGGAAAGATGTTGAATGCTGGAATTGTGGCAAGAAGGGCCACTACAAGCATGAATGTCACAAGAAGAAGAGTGACAAGAAGGGTAAAGGAAAGGAGAAGGAAGATGAATCAGATTGTACTGCGGTCGCCTCAGATGGTGACGTTGTTGTTATTCTTTCAGCAGATCACGAAACTTGTCTCACGGCTTCGAGTCAGGACACCGACTGGTTGATAGACTCGGAAGCCTCGTTTCATGCGACTCCACGAAGAGATTTCTTCACAAGCTACAAGTCAGGTGACTATGGGACAGTGAAGATGGGAAATTCTGGTGTTTCGAAGATTGTAGAGGTCGGTGATATTTGTTTGAAGACCGATGTGGGCTGCACATTGGTTCTCAGGGATGTGAGACATATTCCAGACCTTCGTCTCAACTTGATGTCGACAGGAAGGCTAGATGATGATGGCTATGAAAGCCGGTTTGCTGGTGGGCGCTGGAAGCTCATCAAGGGTTCGTTGATCGCTGTCAGAGGAAAGAAGTGTTGCACTCTTTACAAGGCAAGTGTCAGTGTATGCAAGAGTGGATTAAACACAGCGGAAGATTCAGCTACTGATGTGTGGCACAGGCGTCTAGGCCACATGAGTGAAAAAGGGCTTCAGCTACTAATGAAGAAGCAGCTCCTTCTAGACGTGACTGGTATACCTCTCAAAACCTATATTGACTGTTTATCTGGGAAACAGCATAGAGTTTCTTTTGTTAAAACTACTTCTCATACTAATAAAGTACATGCATTAGATTTGGTTTATTCTGATATTTGTGGTCCTATGAGGACAAATGTTCACTCCCCAAGTGTAGGGTTGCGAAGTAGTAATAATTCGGAAAGACCGAGTATCGTTCCCACAGAGATTTATGTATGGGTATCTTCAGAATTTAACTAAAACAACTAGTAATTAAGACTATATTAAGAACTAAAACTAAACAAACAGTGATTTGAGTTTAAACAGTGAATGGTTAAGGTAAATTCAATCTAAAAAGTCACTAGAGCGCCAAGGATCCACTCTTGATACGTTTCAATGCATCAACACAACTAGGTCTCATATAACTCAATCAGAATCAGATTTCCATCTCTATCCGATCGGAATATAGGGCAATTAATCACAGTTATCTGAAACAAGTGCTTATTAACTGATTTGATTCCCACAACCATGCTCAGGCCTTGGGCACACTCAATTGTATAGGCCAAGCCTCTTTCCAATCTAGTTGAGATTCATAACCATAGCCTTCACCAAGTCCTGTCACTAGACCTGATTACGACTCATAATTTGAACTCTATTTAAATCAAAATCAATCAATAAACAGTAATTCCAGATCATACACAAAAGATAAAAACTTTAGTTACATGAGTTCCCACATGAAGATCAGGCCATTGCATACAAGGCAATCAAAGCGTCTACCATGCCCGGAGTCGATGGTAGATCAATGCATTACACAAGCATAAACAATGCACAAAAGCTAAGATACTATGCTAAGCTCACTAAGAATCACATGAGCCCGGAGTCATCAAGAGATCAAAGTAAAAGCCAACATAGTACTTGAATCAAACTCAAATTGAACTAAAATTCGTTCATTAAAGCATAAAAGGAAACCTAGGTTGTATTAATCCATCAAAAACGAATCAAGGGCTTCCCCTCTTAGCCCTAGCTAAGAGGGTTTAGTTCATCTCTAACATCCTTGAACTAAAAGCCTCTGAAAACATGAAAAACTACAAAAACGGAAAGAAAACTAAAGATCTGAAGTAGAATCCTTCTCCTCAGCAATCTCTACGTTGTAGCCTCCCTAGTATGAAGAAAAGAGGTCCTTTTATAGCTTGGAGGAGTCCTTTACGCAAGAAGAATCCAGAAATTGCGTAACCTTTCGCAATTGCGCAGAAATTTCGGAGTTCCAATAATAGAAAGAGCTTCTACGCACAGCCGACCGGTCTGGACCGGTCGGATGGTGATTCCTCTTAGTTCAGCAGCCATGACCGGTCAGATCTCCCTTGCAAGCATTCCAGTAGCTATGCCCGACCGGTCATGACCGGTCGGGCCTATGAATTCTCAATCCAGCAGCAACAGCCGACCGGTCATGACCGGTCGGACTGGATGTCCATTACAATCTGTGTTGTGGCCGACCGGTCTTGACCGGTCGGGCTTGCATTGAAACCCATTCTAAGCTTTCTCTTGGCAGGTAGTTGAGTGGCCGACCGGTCAGCTGACCGGTCTGGTTATTCTTTCTTCATTCTTTCTTTCTTCCTTCTTTTCTCTTCTTGCTTGTCTTTCTTTGATCCTTCTTCATACTTCATCTAATGGTCTTCAACACTTGTAAGAAGCCTCATTTAGCCTTCAAATGGTGAACTCTCCATCTTGTTCCTATAATCACAAATCATGTATTAAGTTGGTCCTCTAAACATGTATATCATGCATGATGAGTGATGAATTGGGGTTAGAATATGCACAATTATGAGCTCAACACACCCCCCAACCAGCATTTTGCTAGTCCCGAGCAAAAACATGCGTGAAACTAGTTTCATTTTCCAAAACCCAACCCTCCTCTGAAAGCTATTCTTCTATACATTCCAAGACACATAAGCGTAAAAATCAGAGAAATTCAGTGAAAGAGGTTGAAACCTTAAACCCTCAGAACATAACAAGTGTTTATATGAAATTCCCGCTGATTGACTGATCAATAGAAGAATTTGAACAAATTCAACCTAGTGTGCATAGTGCAGGCTCATCTCATGAGTTTCCGGGATTATCTTCTTCATAGATCAACTAAACTATAGATCTCGAGGTGTATAGAGCAACAACAAGCCTATGACAGGAATTTGCCTTACCGTCCTTCCGACGACTTTCACACTACGTCCCATTTCCGGCTTTGGTTATGGGTAGACCATCCCCCGGTTGGTAGTAGGTAGCCCTAATCGGAATTTCCACCATTTTTCTTTCCTTCCCGATTTCATCCTTTCATTCCTTTTTCTTTTAAATTAGATAGGATTTTTAGAAATCCATATCTTCCGTTATTTTCCCATGGACAAGGATGGACAACATACCCCGGCTTGGTTTCTCAGCACCTTTAAATCACAGTCTAGCTAATCCACAAATTACATAAACCTTTCAAATCATGAAAATCGTGTAATGTGAACTAGGTGCAAAAGGTGTTCAAATTTTCTATCAATCATAAAAATAGGTGAATTCACATATAAAATCATTATATTAAGAGAAATTCAAAGCTTGCAACATCCCTCGCTTCATCTCTCCTCTTCTTATATCCATGCTATCTCGAATGTATAGAATCAAAGTCTTCCAACAGAGTTTCGAATTTTAGAAAAATCGAAAAATTTCTACATCTTTGCTCGACATGTCACAACATCTTTGCTCGACATGTCACAAAAGCTAGCAGATTCATCAGAGGAATCGCTCACCCCCCAACCAAAACTTTGCATTGTCCTCAATGTAATGATATATGCAATATGTATGACATGAGAGCAATGACATAAAATAAAGGAGAGTGAGAAAGAGAGATATCACCTGAAGCATACAGTTCATGGCAAGATTAGCTTTTGGATATGGATTACTTCACAACTAAATGAACTGTCAAAGCAAATCCTAATGGGAAAGCATTCTAACAAATCATCCTCCGTCAGACTAGGAGGTTAATCCCAACAACTCATCCAAAAGCATAAAGTCAAGCAGAATCATTAGATGGATCAAGAGATTTCGCAGTAAAGTCATCCAATATCCTGCTTTGCAATGTACATGTGTGTGGGTGATCGAGATAAGCCACTTAAAATCCCAAAAAGGGATTTCAGCGGGTTCCTTAGTGTGCACATCACATGTATCAGGGGAGACACCATCATATTTGTCAGAAAAAATATGTCTCCAATCAGATTTTCCTGGGCAATGATATTGCAAGTAAGGATCATCCCAGGGTTGGTGGAGTTCGGTATGCATGATCCACAAAGGTATGGAAATATGAATTGATTTCTCAGCACTACAAGTTGTTGTTTCCACATCCTTCTCTTGGCTAACGTCATATGCCGGTACCGACTCGAAAAGTGTGACCATATCTTTTATCATATCATCGTTCTCATCAGTGGAGTGAATCACTTCTTCGTCTAAGGGATCGGAGTAAAAAGGTGAGAGGGACTCATTCTCCACAATAGAATCGATCATGTTTATTTGGTGGACCTCCTCATCTTCATCCTCTTGTTGGTTGTCAATATTGAAAGCATTCAACTCAATCGTCATATTGCCAAAAGACATTTGTATGACCCCACTCCTACAATTTATGATGGCGTTTGATGTAGCTAGGAATGGGCGGCCAAGTATGACAGGAATTTGAGGGCCAATATTAACCGTGGGTCGCGTGTCCAAAACAATAAAGTCCACCGGGTAGTAAACTTTATCAACTTGGACAAGGACGTCCTCAATTACCCCTCTCGGAATACGAATTGATCGGTCAGCAAGTTGTAATGTGGTTTTGGTAGGTTTCAATTCACCTAAACCCAATTGTTCATAGACCGAATAGGGAATTAAATTCACACTTGCCCCTAAATCAAGTAAAGCATGTTTCACCCGGTGATCTCCAATCATACATGATATGGTAGGACAACCGGGATCTTTGTATTTCTTGGGCATCCCGTGGTTGATAATGGCACTCACATTCTCTGTCAAAAATGCCTTCTTTTGCACCTGTATTTTTCTTTTAACCGTGCAAAGGTCTTTTAAAAACTTAGCATATGACGGTATCTGTTTAATGGCATCCAACAATGGGATGTTGATCTTCACTTGCTTGAAAACCTCTAGAATTTCCAGATTTTTATCCAAAGGTTTGGGTGAAATCAACCTTTGGGGAAATGGGGCAACCGGCTTGTATTGCCTTTCCGGTTCCTTTTCTTGTGGAGTATTATTCATGTTATCATCCTCTTTGGGAATTTCCGGATCATTAGGCTGTGGGGCCTTCACCGGATTAGATTTATCAATTATTTTCCCACTTCGCAAAGTGGTGATAGCTTGAACATGCTCCATGTGTTGGGAAGATGAGCTTGCATCATGTATCTCAAATTGGGTTCTTGGGTTAGGAAGAGGTTGGGCAGGAAGTGTGCCTTTCTCCCTAGCACTGAGGTGAGATTCAACCCTAGCCATTGAGGTTTTCAAGTCATTGATGGCTTGGGTTGTATTTTGATTGAATTTCAATTGCTCCTGCATGAACCCATCTATTTTTTTAGAATTTGTCTTGTTATACTCATGCTGGACCGATACGAATGCACCCAACATCTCTTCTAGTGATACTTTTGGAGTGTTGCTTGCATTTGCATTGGGCCCATTCCTCCAACTGAAGTTGGGATGGTTCTTCCAATTAGGATTAAACGTGTTTGAGTTTGGAGCACCATATTGCTGTTGATAACTGTTTATGGCATTCGTTTGTTCTTGTAAGATGCCTTGGACTGCTGAAAGTGTGGGACAATCTTGTGTAGCATGTTGATTTCCAGCACAAATTCCACAAATAGTTTCAACGTCAATGGAGTTGATTGTTTCTCCTTTCCTTAATTCCATGGCTTCGACCTTTCTTGTGAGGCTAGCCAACCGTGCACTTATACTATCTTCTTCTGATAAGACATATATTCCTCCCTTTTCCTTTTGTTGGCCAGTCTTGGAATTTGTTGGTTTAGATGTGTCCCAAGACTGTGCACTCTCAGCCAATTCTTCCAAATAATCCCATGCTTCATCAGCTTCCTTATTCATGAACTCCCCATTACACATCATCTCTACAAATTGGCGCATGGGTGGGGTTAGTCCTTTATAGAAAAAGCTTATAACCCGCCAAATTTCATAGCCATGATGTGGACACGTGTTTAATAGGTCCTTAAACCTCTCCCAACATTGGGAAAAGGTTTCATCTTCCTTTTGGGCAAAGTTCATTATAAGGCGCTTAAGCATGTTTGTTTTGTGAGTAGGGAAGAATTTTTTAATAAATTCTCTGTGCATGTCAGTCCATGAACCAATTGATCTTGGCCTCAAAGCATAAAGCCAACCCTTCGCTTTATCCTTAAGAGTGAAAGGGAAGAATTTAAGTCTTACTACATCTTCAGTCACATTTGCAAAGTGCATGGTAGTGATTACCTCATCAAACTCCCTAAGTTGTTGATAGGCACTTTCACTGTCTAAACCATGGAATTTAGGGAGAAGATTGATCACTCCCGGTTTCAAATCCACATTCCCTGCATTTTGTGAAAAAATTATGCATGAGGGAGTGCTCGTTCTTGCAGGTTGCAAGAAATCACGTAAAGTCCTTGGTCGAGGAACATCCTCAACCACATTCTCCCCTGTTTCAGTTTGATTTCGGACCGGGTTAGGTTGATTTGCAGCCATATTTTCAGATAAAATTGGAAGAATCTAGCTGTCTCCTAGCACGTGGCTCTCTATCAATCCCTTCAACAATTACTCCGTCCCTTACAAGTCGGTTATTATTAGTCCTAGCCCAATGTGGCATGCAAAACCAAAAAGAATGAGTGAAAAGGGAAAAAGAATTCTTTCTTCCTTCCTTTACTCCTCTCTAAAACTTAAGCACAGGGTGTCTTGCAATGGCTGAGCCAGAAGCAAGGATAGAGACCGATTTCTCCTGGTCAATAGGGGTTCAAAGAACTCCCCACCCACTCTTTGAGTCTTTTGAGAGAAAGTACAGAAAAAGAAGAAAGAGGAATAGGTTGAGAAGAGAAATCTATGAGCACAAGGTGATCCAAGGCGGCAGAGCCGACCAATAGGAATCCAGGTGGCACAAGGCCTACCTTTCAGAGATCCAAAAGGAGTCTCCACCTACTCTACAATAGATGAATATGATAGGAATGAGTAGGAGAAGAAGAAGAGTAAGGTTAGAACGATAAAACCTGATTTGTGACTTAAGATGCCTTCTTCTTCCTCAACTTCCTAAAAATCCCTGGATTAGACCTATGTTAGAATCCTGCAAAAATCAAAACAAACTAAGTTAGTAATTAGAAGAAAACCTACTCTAAAAAGCAGAACAAATCCTAAATCTATCTTAACACAATCTCAACTAAAAGTTATTTCAGAAAATTCTAAAAGTATCGCATAGAAATCCCCGGCAACGGCGCCAAAAACTTGTTCACTCCCCAAGTGTAGGGTTGCGAAGTAGTAATAATTCGGAAAGACCGAGTATCGTTCCCACAGAGATTTATGTATGGGTATCTTCAGAATTTAACTAAAACAACTAGTAATTAAGACTATATTAAGAACTAAAACTAAACAAACAGTGATTTGAGTTTAAACAGTGAATGGTTAAGGTAAATTCAATCTAAAAAGTCACTAGAGCGCCAAGGATCCACTCTTGATACATTTCAATGCATCAACACAACTAGGTCTCATATAACTCAATCAGAATCAGATTTCCATCTCTATCCGATCGGAATATAGGGCAATTAATCACAGTTATCTGAAACAAGTGCTTATTAACTGATTTGATTCCCACAACCATGCTCAGGCCTTGGGCACACTCAATTGTATAGGCCAAGCCTCTTTCCAATCTAGTTGAGATTCATAACCATAGCCTTCACCAAGTCCTGTCACTAGACCTGATTACGACTCATAATTTGAACTCTATTTAAATCAAAATCAATCAATAAACAATAATTCCAGATCATACACAAAAGATAAAAACTTTAGTTACATGAGTTCCCACATGAAGATCAGGCCATTGCATACAAGGCAATCAAAGCGTCTACCATGCCCGGAGTCGATGGTAGATCAATGCATTACACAAGCATAAACAATGCACAAAAGCTAAGATACTATGCTAAGCTCACTAAGAATCACATGAGCCCGGAGTCATCAAGAGATCAAAGTAAAAGCCAACATAGTACTTGAATCAAACTCAAATTGAACTAAAATTCGTTCATTAAAGCATAAAAGGAAACCTAGGTTGTATTAATCCATCAAAAACGAATCAAGGGCTTCCCCTCTTAGCCCTAGCTAAGAGGGTTTAGTTCATCTCTAACATCCTTGAACTAAAAGCCTCTGAAAACATGAAAAACTACAAAAACGGAAAGAAAACTAAAGATCTGAAGTAGAATCCTTCTCCTCAGCAATCTCCACGTTGTAGCCTCCCTAGTATGAAGAAAAGAGGTCCTTTTATAGCTTGGAGGAGTCCTTTACGCAAGAAGAATCATGAAATTGCGTAACCTTTCGCAATTGCGCAGAAATTTCGGAGTTCCAATAATAGAAAGAGCTTCTACGCATAGCCGACCGGTCTGGACCGGTCGGATGGTGATTCCTCTTAGTTCAGCAGCCATGACCGGTCAGATCTCCCTTGCAAGCATTCCAGTAGCTATGCCCGACCGGTCATGACCGGTCGGGCCTATGAATTCTCAATCCAGCAGCAACAGCCGACCGGTCATGACCGGTCGGACTGGCTGTCCATTACAATCTGTGTTGTGGCCGACCGGTCTTGACCGGTCGGGCTTGCATTGAAACCCATTCTAAGCTTTCTCTTGGCAGGTAGTTGAGTGGCCGACCGGTCAGCTGACCGGTCTGGTTATTCTTTCTTCATTCTTTCTTTCTTCCTTCTTTTCTCTTCTTGCTTGTCTTTCTTTGATCCTTCTTCATACTTCATCTAATGGTCTTCAACACTTGTAAGAAGCCTCATTTAGCCTTCAAATGGTGAACTCTCCATCTTGTTCCTATAATCACAAATCATGTATTAAGTTGGTCCTCTAAACATGTATATCATGCATGATGAGTGATGAATTGGGGTTAGAATATGCACAATTATGAGCTCAACAACAAAAACCTTGGGTGGGGCATTGTATTTTGTCACATTTATAGATGATGCATCTAGGAGAGTTTGGGTGTATGCTTTGAAATCCAAGGACGAGGTCTTTGGTGTGTTTAAACTGTTTCATGCTATGGTCGAAAGGGAGACAGGCAGATCATTGAAGTGCATCCGCACTGACAATGGTGGTGATTACATAGGTGACTTCCACGAGTATTGCAAGTCACTGGGTATACGGCATGAACAGTCAGTTCCCAAGACCCCCCAACATAATGGTGTGGCTGAGCGAATGAATCGCACCATTGTAGAGAGAATCAGATGCATGTTATCCCATGCAAAGTTGCCCAAGATGTTCTGGGGAGAAGCAATGCACACAACGGTGTATTTGATAAACAGGTCTCCATCAGCCCCGTTGAATGGAGAAGTACCTGAGAAGGTGTGGACAGGACGTAATCCATTGTATAGTCATATCAGGGTGTTTGGATGCAGGGCATCCGTTCACGTACCAAAGGACGAGAGGTCCAAGCTCGATATGAAGATCAGGCAATGTGTGTTCTTAGGGTACGGTGATGAGAAGTTCGATTACAGTTTGTGGGATCCGACCGAGAAGAAGCTCGTCAGAAGCAGAGATGTGGTTTTCATTGAAGATCAGTATATAGAAGACATTGAAAAGCCAGTGAAGACCCAACCCAGTTCAGGTGAACTGGAAGACACGGATCCGATTACTCCTCCCGTGGTGCCTGATGACGGGGGAGTACAGCAAGGTGCAGAGGATGAGGGAGTCCCTACAGAAGATGGACTGGGGGAGCAGCCCCAACTTGATCCACCTGTTGAGCCACAGGTGAGGAGGACATCAAGGGACAGACATCCATCCAAGAAGTACTCGCCGCATGAGTACATTATGCTCACTGATGGGGGAGAGCCAGAAGACTATTCTGAGGCCCTAGCCGACGAGCATAAGGGGGAGTGGTTGAAAGCTATGCAAGAGGAGATGGAATCCTTGCATAAGAACCACACCTATGACATGGTGAAGTTGCCTAAGGACAAGAAAGCTCTGAGCAACAAGTGAGTGTTCAGAAAGAAGAATGAGCAGAAGAATTCACAGACAAGGTACAAGGCCAGACTTGTTGTGAAAGGGTTTGGTCAGAGAAAAGGAATAGACTTCGAGGAGATATTTTCACCAGTGGTGAAGATGACATCCATTCGGGTGTTGCTTGGGTTGGCGGCTAGCATGGATCTGGAGATAGAGCAGTTAGATGTCAAAACTGCCTTCCTCCACGGTGACCTGGAAGAAGAGATCTACATGCGTCAACCAGAAGTGTTCGAAGTCAAGGGCAAAGAGCATATGGTGTGCAAGCTTAGGAAGAGAGCTTGTATGGGCTGAAGCAAGCTCCTAGGCAATGGTACAAGAAGTTTGACTCGTTCATGTTGAAGCATGGATATGACAGAACGGAGTCGGATCACTGTGTGTTCACTCGCAGGTTCTCAGATGGTGATTTCTTAGTTCTGCTATTATATGTTGATGACATGCTCATCATGGGAAAAGACATCAAGAAGATTGACAGGCTGAAACAGGAGTTGGGCAAGTCTTTTGCGATGAAAGACTTGAGCCCGGCAAAACAGATCCTAGGAATGGAGATAACCCGTGACAGAAGCAGCAGGAAGCTTTGGTTGTCACAAGAGCGGTATATTGAGAAAGTCCTAGAGCGGTTCAACATGAATGCAGCGAAGTCGGTCAGTACTCCACTGGATGGTCACTTCAAATTGAGCGACAAGCAGTGTCCCAAGACGAAGGCGGAAGTGGAAGAGATGCGGAAGATACCCTACGCGTCAGCGGTAGGAAGTTTGATGTATGCTATGGTGTGTACGCGCCCAGACATAGCATATGCAGTTGGTGTTGTCAGCCGGTATCTTGCCAATCCTGGCAAGGAACATTGGGCAGCGGTGAAGTGGATACTACGGTATCTGAGAGGCTCATCCAGGTTGAGCCTATGCTATGGTGACGGAAAACCTGTGTTAGAAGGCTACACAGATGCAGATATGGCAAGTGACATAGACTCCAGGAAGTCTACATCGGGGTTCATGTTCACGTTTGCAGGGGGAGAGGTCTCTTGGCAGAGCAAGCTACAGAAGGTCGTAGCATTGTCGACGACAGAGGCCGAGTACATTGCAGTCACAGAAGCATGCAAAGAGATGCTTTGGATGAAGAGCTTCCTACAGGAACTTAGCCTGAAGCAGGAGGAGCACGTGGTCTATTGTGATAGCCAAAGTGCTATACACTTGAGCAAGAATCCAAGTCAGCATTCCAAGTCGAAGCACATAGAGATTCGGTATCATTGGATCAGGGATACTTTGGAACAGAAGGTGTTACAGATTGAGAAGGTCCATACAGATGATAATGGGTCAGACATGATGACCAAGGCTTTGCTCAAGGGCAAGTTTGAGGTTTGCAGAAACCTGGCTGGCTTGAAGAAGGCGAATTTCTCCTGAGTCGGAAAGGGAGAGATTTGATGGAGTTTTCCTCCTCACGTGACAGAGGAGAGAGAGAGAGTGGACTGGGAGTGGCCGGGCGCCCGGGCCTCATTGCGGCCGGGTGACCGGAATTCATGTTTCTGGGTAGCTAGGCTGCTGGACTGTTTTGTCCATTTCTGGGCGCCCCACGGTTTTGGTGACCGGGCGCCCCATGACCCAGCCGGGCGCCCGAGCATGTTGGTCCGGGCGCCTGAAATTCAGATTTTCTCTAAGTGTTCTCGCTGGACTGTTTTTTGGTTGGCCGGGCGCCCCACGGTTTTGGTGACCGGGCGCCCGACATGGCCCGGACTGCTTGTACGCAGTTTCCTAATCTGGCTCTAATTCTTCCGTTTTTGGTACTTAAGCGCTCCAAAACGGGATTAGGGTATCCCATTGGGTTGCTAACACGTCCAAGGTGAGAAAGAGAGAAAAAGAGGAAGAGAGAAAGAGAAGAGAGAGAAAGAGGAAGCTTGTAGAAAGGAGAAGTTGCTTGAAGAAGGGTTCTTCTGCACAACGGTCGTTTCAGCGTTTCTACGTCCTCGGGATCGGTGAGATCGTTTCTCCTTTACTATTCTCTTGTAGTTTATCCATCCCTGCATGGGTGAAGAAGTTTGATCCAAGCGGTGTGTGCTTGTGATCGGTTGTAACAGTTCCCTAAGATAGTGGATTGTTGATCTGGACTAGGTCCCGTGGTTTTTACCTCTTTTGAGGGTTTTCCACGTAAAAACTCTTTGTGTTCGTGTGGTTGATGTTTATTCTTGATTATTGCATTAGCATAGTCCATAATTCTAGTGTATTGGGGGGCGAGATCCGAAGTGTTGTGTGAAACGCACCCAACAATTTCATCTTGTGCATCGGAGATGACCGATCGGATGAGGATATGTTTGAAAGCTTCTCGAGTACAGTTGCTAATCCGTCGTTCCATGAAGCCCCCGAGATTTTCGCATTCACAGTTGGGCAGAAGCCAAGCAAGGCTAAATATTATCTAGATGATACAGTGGATGTTGTGAAATTGCTTTATGGTCTTGCTGATGCTTTGAGTCAGCAGCCAAAACATACAGAGATGCTCGAGTTTCATTTGAGAGTACTGCGTGATGTAGGCAAAGAAGGTGGATTGTGATGTTGGGAATGGAAGTTGGATTGAAGCAGAAATGGTTTGATGTGGATTTTATTTTGGACTATCCACCAAACACAAGGGAGCTTAGGTGATTAGTGTTAATATTCTCATGATACATGGTGGTTGTCGGACATGCAGTTTTGGTTATCTTTGCAATGGAGAATGGTGGTTGCAGAAGCATGATGGGCAACTAACATATCTGAATCTGGATAATGAAGATGACAACGACATTGATGTTCCTGGTCAGCGCACATTGCTTCTGATGTGGAATTGCTGATGATGTTCAAGAGTACGTTTTATTTGATCTAAATGCACCATTTTTTATACAGGCACTGGTTATTCACACAGGAATTATTTCATTTTTATGGCAAACAATCCATATTGAATCATATTGAATGAAAATGCAACTTGAGAATGTTTTTTAACCGTCTATTTATATGGCCATCCTTTAGATGGTTTGGATTCTTTTGGTGTGATTTTAGTGATGTAACTAATATTTAGATTGTAAGGAAGCATAATTAGTGTGACATGTGTATGGCAGACATGTGCATAGTAGCACTTTTGTTTACCCGTGCGACTCTCCAAGGGAGCTCAAAGGCATTTCACCCCATTTACTTCCAAATCCTATATCGTAAAGAGGATTTCATTCACATGCACATTTACTAATATTTCATTTCATTCACTCCCACTTACTCCCATCCAAACACACCACAATACGTTTTCCTCTATGCACTTCCAATTTCACCCATGTACCTCCATTTACTCCTATCCAAACGGACCCTTAGTGACTTTCCAGTACCAACTTGGTACTGGTAGGTGTTGGAAAATAGCACAATGTTGTATGTGTTTTATCCATGCTGTCCATTTATTTTCCCATATCACTTTAGGACATGAGCCCAAAAAATATGGCAAATCCAAATCTCAGATAGACCACACCATAGGACACAGTGGTGATTCAACTCCCACCATTAAAAACTTCTTAGGGCCCAAAAGTTTTGGATGTAGCCAATGTTTGTGTTTTCCCTTCATCCAAGTATGTGTTACCTAATCAATGCATTTGATGTCCAATAAACAATACAATGGACCCTAGAAAGTTTTTAATAGTGGGCGTTCAACTGTCACTGTTTCCCGTTGAGTGGTCCACCTGAGATTTACATCTGCCTCATCATTGGATTCATGCCTTAAAATGAGCTGCTAAAATGGATAGTCAGAGTGGATAAAACACATACATCATGGCGAGGCCCATAACAACGACCAACACCAATATCTGGGTACCAGAGGGTCACTAAGTCTGAGTTTGTATGACCTAATTAATTTGGGAATGGATTAGATGCAGGCCAGTGCGGCCCTTACAATGGGGCCTACCTTGATGCATGTATTTTACATCCATTTTTCCATAAGCATAAGCCCAAAAATGAAACAGATCCCATTCTCAAGTGGCCCATATTATAGGAAAGAGTGGTTATTGACCATAACATACTTCTTGTGTGCTTATATTTGTTTTTTTCCTTCATCCAGGCTTGGGTGACATTATCAACAGGTTGGATGTTAAATAAACATTACAGAATGTAATGTGGGCCCTTGGAAGTTTTTAATGGTGTGGTGTTCAATCACAATTGTTTCCTATAGTATCGTTCACCTGAGATTTGGATTTGGTTCATTTTGGGCTTATGCCATGAGATTATGTGGCAAAACGGATGGATGTCATGGATATAGAGTATGAACATTAAGGTGGGCACAATAAGGGTTGCACAATGTTGGGCGAGGTCGGGCCGTACCAAATCCCACTCTTAAAAGGAGAGATGAGGATTGAAAAGTTTAATGATTTGAATTTCAAATTTTAAAAATGTAGATGGAAAATTAATTACATCTATTTGAAGGATCTTTATCTTCCTCTTAGAGGAAAATAAAAAAAAAAAAAAAAGAATCAAAGAAGATGTCCAATGGCTATTAGGAAGTGCTTGACAAAAAGGCTTTGGGAACGATTCGAATTTCTATGGTAAAATCTGTTGCATTCAACATCTCAAAGAAGAAGACCATAAAGGATCTTATGGCATATTAGGGATGTACAAAAAATCATCTGCTTCCAACAAGGTTCTTCTAATGAAGAGGTTGTTCAATATGAAGATGACCCCCCACTAAAAATATTTATTAGTCACATGTGCCAAATGAAAGCTCGATAATACTGTTTTCTTCATGAGACCAACTCTTTATCTCAATTAGGAAAGGGAAGATTGCTTTTCATGGAGAGAGAATGTGGTGGTTGGAATGTGTTCTAGCATGTTATTACCCAACGAATCTGGCCCTTCATTTCATTCACTGTCTATATAATATTTAAAAACTGGATGGATCAAACACGTGACATAACCATGACACGATTTGTAGATGTCACCACGTACGGCAGATGAATACTTCATAGATCTCACACACGTGTGACAACACACATGCAGACCTCATGCGAATAGTAGCAAGAGAGAAACCAGACTCTTTATTAAAAGAAATTTTCTCTCACAACTGCAATTCCTACACAAAGAAAACCCCCTCTATAGTGGGAGTAACAACTACTATTGTTCCTAATCCAATGTTAGAACATAGCAAACTAAACTAAGCCTAAAAGTAAGAAAAACTTCAGCAAAAAAGGGAACATCATCAAGTACTTCTGAAGAACACCGCCATTGCCAAACCTTGTAGTGATTTCTACTTCTTCCACATGCTCCATACCATGCTTAATTAATGTTATCTGCAGTCACCACCAACCTGTTTCCTTCATAAGGCTGAAACTGTACAAACTCTTGTTTGTCACCAGTCTTGTAATTTGAAAACCCCAAAGCAATGATCCAATCGTTGGCATATTCCTTTAACACCTATGCCATGCGCAATAATCCAATGTCATGTTTGTTTGATCAGAATATTTTGTGTCATCCATATTGATGCATGAGGTCTAATCAACATAATCGAAGGGAGTGTGGATCATCTGTGTTGAAGACAGAAAAATTCAGTGCCGTCTATTCTCATTGGTACACGTCATAGCCAATAACGCCAGCTAAAAAAACCAGCCGATTTTCTCTCTCACGTATGGATTGCGTGCTACACAACTACTTTTACAGTGTGGAATTTCCCTGGGCCTCATCCTAATTTTTCTGTTAGATCAGAACCGTCCATCAATTTTTTCAGATTATTCTAAAGCATAAGATAAAAAATAAGCACATCTAAAGCTCAAGTGGACCACACAACAGAAAGCATTGGATTGAACGACTAATGTTAAAACCTTCCTACGGTCCACTTTGAGGTTTATTTGCCATCTAACCCCTTTATAAGATCACTTAGACCTTGATTCAGGGAAAACACAAACATCAGCTTGATCAGAGCTGTCTATTACAACAAGAAGTTTTCAATGGTAGGTTTTCATTTCCCACTCTTTCCCGTCGTGTGGCCCACTTGAGCCTTGGATCTGATTTATTTTCAGCCTCGTGTCTAAAAGGTATGAAAAAAAATGATTGGACTGTGTGGATCTAATATATACATACATCATGATGGACCCCACAGAAGTTCCACCTTTCAACTGTTCCGGTTTTCTTCTCTCTAGCTAAGAGCGGAATTTCTTTAGGTGGGAAATTTACGCGGGCCCATGATGACTTATTTCTTAGATCCACACCGTCCATATAATTTTTCAGATCTTTCTAGGTTATAAACCTAAAAACAAGTTAGATCCAAAGCTCAACGGGAATACACCATAGGAAACAGTGGAATTGATGCTACCGTTGAAAACTTCTTAGGGCCCAGACGGCTCTGATCAAGCAGATATTTGTGTTGTACCTACATCCAGGTATGGGTGGACTTATGAACTGGTTAGATGTTAGATAAAGCCTCACGCTTGGCCCGAGGAAGGTTTCAACCAAAGTTTGTGTAATCCTGACTACTTTCTTTTGGTGTGGTCCACTTGAGAGTTGGATGTACCTTATTTTTGGAACCATGCTCTATACCTATTTGGAAAAATTGATAGACGGTGTGGATGTAAGACAGAGGTTATGGTGAAGGGCGGTGAAGTTCCATACGTTAAAAGATTGCTATGTAGCACGCAATGTACCCGAAGAGACAACACGGGATATTTTGTGAGATGGAGATAACGGAAATGATGTGGCCCCGTAGCCGAACGAGAAGCGACCGCACTGGAATTTACTGTGCTTTCAACACAGATGATCCTCACTCAATCTAATGACATAATTTCTATGGTAAGGTATAGTATCTTAGATCCAATCTTTTGGTCAAGGAGCGAAAGAAAGGATGAAAAAAAAGAAACGTCGATTGTTTCTATGGTAAGTTATAATATCTTAGATTTCTCTTGAAAATCTGATTAATCAAACTGCTCATCTCCAGTTTTGGCCCAATCAAACCATTCCCGGTCCAGTCATATAGTTGGTCTTCAATATCAACGCAATTAAACTGTTGTTCTTCAAGATCCAACCAATTGCATCATTCTTCTCCAATTTTGGCCAAATTAAACCGTTCACCTCTAATATTAGTGTAATCATATGAGCTGATCTTCAACATTGGCCCAATCAACCGTTGATATCCAATATCCGACTAATAATACCACTCATCTTCAATTAGGGTCAATCATACCATTTATCTTTAATAATGGCCGCAGTACTAGACAATTTATCTTTGATATTGGCTCAATGATCAGACTGTTTATTTCTAATATGATTCGAATCAAACCATTTGTCTCCAACATATTACTCCAATCTGTTGATCTTTAATATAGGCCCAATTAAACCATTAATCTCCAACTAGACCGTTGATCTCTGATATTAATCTAATCAGTCATTGACCTTCAATTTTAGCATAATCAAACTGTTCATCTTTAATAACATTCTAATTGGACAATTCAGCTTAGACATTGATTCGATTATTAATCACCAATATCCACCTAGTGGAACTGTTGATCTTCAATATTGGTCCAATGGTACCATTCATCTACAATTTTGGTCCAGTCAAATTGTTCATGTTTGACTTGAAATCAATTACACCGTTAATCTTCAATGGCCCAACTGGACCATTGCACCATTGGACCATTCGTTTTCAATTTCGCCACATCATGTCATTCATCTTTTCCATTGGTCCAATCAAACCGTTCATCTTTAGAAAAGTTCAAACAAGAACATTTGACTTCGACACCAGTCAAATCATTCTATTAATCTTCAATATTGGGCCAACAGACCATTCAACCATAATTTCAGCCTAATCATATTATTGATCTTTGATGTCAGTACAATTTGGGTCCAATCACTCTTAAAATCATTAAAGTTGATTATACTAATTGTCCGATCATGGTATGAAAATTAAGTGTGCATATTGAATAAAATAAAAATAAAAAAAAAGGTGTGCTTATTGATTATAAAGGGTCCAGCCATTGATTGGAGTATACATGATGTGGGGGTGCACTTATAATTGTCAATTGAAATGAAGGGCCGAAAGAGATGAGGGGAGAGGGTGAGAGAGGTGTGAGAGTAGTTGTAGAATGACTTAATAGTAGAAATATAATTAGGTTCTCTCAATTAAGAAATGTATTGAAATTAGAATAATAATGGGTATTTCAAACACCTTTCATTAGCATAATATATTATGGAAAACAGTATTTTTATAATCTATAAGTAGGTCCAAAATGAGCTGTCTAAATGGGCCCTAATTGTTAAAGATGAAATGATCGTGAATTTAATTCCCTAGACACTCATAAAGTGGCCCATCGATTCTAGATTGATGTATATGTATGGCTCGTCTACACTAAACGGAATCCTTTGGATGCTGTTTGCCCACAAATATGCAAAGACAGCTCATATATACATGCCAGCGAATGTACCAGCATGGCACGTAGGTATTAGATCTAATCCATCTTTCAGGGTTCCAAAGATGTAGATGCCATGTCCCAAGAATTAGATCGGTCCATGAATCAAGGTGGCCACGATTGATGGAACAGATGTATTGTGGAACAAAATCTGGTTGATATTTTATAAGCCGTCCACATATTATAATCTTCGCTCCCATGATATGTGGAGTAGCTTGATATTTTGGGTAAGAAAATCGACTAAGTTGGATGGTTCTAACCCTTGTTAATGACTGATTAGATTAACAACTGGAACCCATGTTAACAAGTGGCCCCACATTAGATGGACCATGCGGTGAAGACCTTACTAAGTTGGATGGTTCTAACTTCTAACCCTTAATCAGCTGCCCTCAATAAACAGTGAAAAATATGCCAACCGTCCTCAGTTGGCGAAAATTTGGATGGCTAAAATCTTTCCATCTCCTGAGTTTTAGGGCATGATCCATCCATGGTGGGGGCCATCAAATCAATGGACTGGATCTTCCTCCTTCATAGTTGCTACCGCTAATCTAACAATTGTGATAAATGCTGCCTGCTTTGCACTTTTTTTTTCTTTTTTTTTTCGTTCTCAAAAACTGATTTGCATTGAGAGACAAAACTGAGTACAACTTCCTTCGCGGCCTGCCTATATTATAACCCAACACTACCAAATCAACCAAGACGCAAGCTACCCAAACCTATTTTATCTAGAAACAGGTGCCCCCAGATTAGGGGAGGCAAGTCTCCCGCAGAAATGATCACATGGTGAGCTTGAGAGGAGCTTCCCCACCTCGCTAGGCTATCCAGAACCTAGGCGAGTGGCAAAATCCTAACCGACACCCTATCTAAAAGGGAGACAAATCTTGCCCTCCAATACCACATGGCCCATGGTGACAACCATCACCTTCGAATCGCTAACTACCCCAATGGCCTCAAATCCCTGGACAATGCAAAGAGACAACCCCTCAATGATCGCCCTCGCTTCTGCTCGGGTATTGGACCCAAATTTGTAGCCGGAGGAGAAGGCGAAAAGGAGATCCCCTCACCGGTTCCTGCATACACTGCCGCCCCCAGATAAGCCGGGATTACCACGAGCCAATCCATCCACACCGATGCTGACCCAGCCCTCTTGCGTACTGGCCCACTTGACAACTTCCACACCCCAAGCAGGCAGCCAAGAACCCTCTATACCTAAAGCAGATAAAGCAGCAGCCCCTCCTCTGGACACCCATTTCGACCAAGCTTTACGATCACCTGCTATTCTGTAGAGATTCCACGCTGAGCTGACAGCAAACTCACCTGAGGAGGAGCCCACCCATATGCATTTGTCATCCAAGGCTGAGGTGCAAAAGCCTTCGTCCTTAATGAAGTCTAAAACAACTTGAGGTAGAAGCGACTGGAGCTGAATATCCTACTTCAAACTGTCCTGATCCACAGCCTCGTTGACACAGAACCCGGCCAGATTGGGAGGCGTAGGCTACCTGCACCACTCACGCAAGGGCCCCAAGCCTGTCCAGTCTTACCTCCCAGAATTTGCTGGTTCCACGCCCCATTAGCCAGCTAGCATTACTGAAAATTGCTGGAATCAGATGCTTGATGCACTTCCAGAAAGGATAGGCATCTGTAACCGTTCCAATCTTCAGAAGGGGAGAGATCCCTGTAATACTTCGAGCTGAAAAACATCCCCCAACTACTAGCCGCTGATCGGAACTTGACGTTCCACGCCATCTTCATTCTGAATGCTTTCATGACAGAATTGAGGCCTCTAACGCCCAGGCCCCCTTCGGATTTCGGCATTGAGATTTTCGTCCAGCTAGCCCAGTGCAATTTCTTCTTACCCCCCTTCCTAGCTCCAGAAAATGTTACTGAAAGACTTCTCCAGGAAAGACAATACAGAGGAAGGCACCTCCACTGCTGCGAGAGTATGGATGGGGATGCTGTTGAGAATGTGATTAATTAGGGTAGTCTCCCTGCCTGTCCCAGAATTCTTCCCTGCCACCCTGCGATGCGCCCCACAATCTTGTCGAGCAAAGGCTGGAAGAAGGTACAACGCACTCTCCTTCTGAAAATGGGCACTCCCAGGTAAGTGAATGGGGCGTCTCCTCTTGGGAAGCCCAGAACCCTTTCGACCACTCTATAGCAGTTCACCCCCTGGTAGGAGGATAACACGAAGGTGCTCTTGTACTTTATCTTCTGACCAGACGCTCTTTCATACCTGCTAAGAAATTTTGAGATAATCCACAATGAATGACAACTCCCATTCACAAAAAGATTAGTATCATCCGCCGCGAAAAGGAGGTGGGAAACCATATGACAGCCTTGATGCGTCTTGTAGGGATGGCGAAAGCTTCTCTCAATGAGACGTTTATAGCCCCTGTTAAGAACTTCCACGGCTAAGATGAATAGGCTAGGAAATAAGGGATCCCCTTAGCGCAAGCCCCTAGAGGACTTGAAGAAGCCACAAGGTTCACCGTTGATCACCACTAAGAACAAGTAGTTGTTCCAACATTTTTCCACCATGCTAACCCATCGATCATTGTAACCGAATTTGGATAGAACCACCTTCAGTAATCCCCAATCCAGCCTGTCGTAGGCATTTTCCATATTCAGCTTCATCGCGATGTTTCCCCCTCTTTATCTTTTTGTCGATGTTCCGATAGATCTCCTGGGCCAGCGCGCGTCTATCCGCAATAGATCTCCCCTGCACAAACGCCCCCGATTCCGCTGAAATGATGTTGGGAAGAATCCTGCTTAACCTATCTGCAACAATTTTGGAGGAAATTTTATAAACACAGTTGCATAGGCTAATAGGACAAAAATTCAAAATTTTAAAGGGAGATCTCTTCTCGGGATAAGGCAAAGTAAGGTCGCAAAGTAAGGCCAAAGAGAAGGCCCTAGGGAGGTCCTCGCCCATAAAGAAAGATTGAGCCACCAGAAGGAGGTCATGTCCGATAGTCTCCCAGCACCCCCTGAAGAAGGCAGCCGAAAAGTCATCGAGCCTGAGAGCCCCATCAACAGGCATGGCAAGGCAGCGTTATGAACCTCCTCGAGCGTGGGGCCAGCCAAGAGCATAGCATTATCTTCAGGAGTGACACTGTCAGGAATCACATCTAAAAGGTCCCCAGCTGGAACAGATTGTTCGGCTTCCAACAGCCATGAGAAGAAATCCACCGCTGCCTGCTTTATAATGCTTTGCTCCGATGCAACTACCCCTGATCCAATGTCCATGGATAAGACCTTCAACCTCCTGACTTGTCTGGTTGCTAAGCAGTAGAAGAATTTCATGTTTCTATCACCTTTTAGCAGCCATTGGTTCCTTAACTTTTGCTTCCAAAAAATCTCTTCCTGTAATTCCATTTGCGACAGATTTTCCTTGGCCGCTTTCAGCTGCTCTAAAATATGGGAATTTGAAGATTCTTGGGCAATGGAGTCGAACTCATCTTCAGCCGCCTTCAGATTCTGAAAAACGTTACCAAAGATGTCTTCATTCCAGATCTTCAGCGCGTTCTTTACACTCTTCAGCTTTCTTTGTAGGACTAACAAAGATTGGCCTACTATGTCTGAGACCCAGGCTTCCCTAACCAGTTGTTGAAAAGAGTTGTGGAGCATCCACATGCATTGAAAGCAAAAGGAAATAGAGCCGGATCGTGTCTCAGCCGGGAAGGATAAAAGTAGAGGGGCGTGGTTGGAGTTAACTCTAGCTAGGTGGGACACACGGAAGGAAGGGAAAGCGACCTGTTCAGTCTTGCCCACACTCTAGCCATACCCGATTGGCTGTTACACCAAGTGAAGTGGCTTCCCACAAACCCAGCATCAATCATCCCTGCATTATCTAGTGCTTCAGCAAACTCCCTAGAACTATGCACATCTGGTGGGTTGCTTCCCCTCCTTTCCTCAGAACCCAACACTGCGTTGAAATCCCCGCATACGACCCCAGGAACCTGGATCGACGATGCTAGCAGTCCCAATTGCTTCCACAACTGTCTTCTAAGAATTCTGGAGCATTTCATGTAGACAAAGGATGCAATTACAAAGTCCAATCTCTCTGGAAAACTCACAGTTAATGTTAACATCTGGTTTGAAGTTCCAAGCAACTGGACAGACATAAAGGATTTGTGGAAGACCCACACTTTACCTCCCTCCTCTGCATTAGACCACGATGAGTGGAAGCCTAACTTGAGGCCTATACTGACCCTCTTGTCCTCACCCAGCAATTGCTCCAAATAACCACAATAACTGGGTTATGTTTCCCAAAAGGCTTCTTAAGAGATCTTAAAGTAGGAGTGTTTCCTACTCCCAGAGCATTCCACACAAGACAGCTATCCATCAGAAACCTTATCTGATTACTCAGTCCTCTTCAATTTTCTCAGCCTCCCATTCCAAGCTTCTGATTTCCTTCCTTCCCCTTAGCCTTAGCTGCCGCACCATGAGATTGAGGCACATCTGGAACAGCAACACTACCAACACACCCTACTAAAACTGTAGGTGCACCTCCTCCATCAGTCAGGGGGGTAGTCCCCGGAGGCAATTAGCCTCCCTGTCCATCAGTCGATCCCATGCCTGGTTGGAGCACAATCACTTTCAAGACAGAAACTGTTTGATGGTTCTGCAATGAAGTAGCCTATGTTTTTGTCGGCACTCTATTCTCAACACTTCCAGCAGAATCCTCCAACTGACTAGCAGTGATTCCTTCTCTGGCTCTGTCCCCAAAAGGAATCTGATCACCCCCCTGCGGATCACAGATAGCAGCCTCCTCTGTAACTTGCGAAGAGCAGGCAGGGGCTAATCCCATAAAAGGAATTCAGAGCATCTTTGTCCTCAGGGAGCTTCGACATGAGAGCGAAGAGACAGAGAGGCGGCATGGTTGTTGAAGGTGACACATTAGTTATTCAAATCAAAGAAGGTGAATAGGTCGACTGCCAGTTGCAGCCCATCTAAATCCTTCTTGCTTCTACCACCCAGGTTGGGGAATAAATTCCACAAGGCAATTTTCGTGTCATCTGGGTCTTCCTCAAACATCTCACCCTCTCTCAGAGGGCTGCTACCTTCTGACAGGGCTTTACTAGACAAACCCTACATAGCTGGAACCAAAAGGTCTCTGCCAAACCCTTGAGATGGTAGAAGTGTCCTAACCAGACTCCCATAGGAGTTCCTGTGCTGAGGAGCTTGATCAAACCTCTCCTAACCTCGACGAGGTTCAATCACGATCACTGGTAGATCCGGGGTTCCCTCTACCTCCTCCTGAGTGAGTCTACTAGAGTTTAGAGGGGTGGCTATCCTAAATGCAGCCACGCGATCACCACTGTGCGACGAGGAAGCCGGATCAGTCTTTTCAGCCTTATCACAAACACGTTGCAGACATTGCTCCCTTACTGCTACAGGAGAGGGAGAGTCTAGCTGGTCCAATGGTTCAACTCCTTGGGAGGCATTTCTACAAACATATGGAGGGGGTTCCTGCATTGGGTCAATAGAGTTGTTTTGAACAGGGGGAGGATCCGGAGGTCGAAATGGATGATGAAACACCCTCTCCACCCACTGCCTGGTGGACTCGCCTTGCTCCACCACCTCCAGATTGCCACGATCAGATCCCCCCATGGATGGGGATGGATTCTCCAGGACAACCCAAATAGAGAAAGATCTCCCCGCAGCTTCGAGCTTCCTAACCCTGTGAGTATGTATACCAGGAAGCAAAATCACCTTCACTCTAGCATAAAGCTGGACCAGACCCAGAACCGAGCATCTATCAACTTCAACGACTCTCCCAAAAGTTCTGCCCAAGCCCTAGAAGACTGATTCGAGCCACGCGTGAGACGGGATGCCATATAAGCAGATCCAAATCCCTTCATGACCGACTACTGCAGAGGGTGACCAAGCGTCCACCCTTGATATTCACAACTCTCTATGGAGAGTAGCATCTAAGAAGAAGGACAACATGCCCAATCTGGAAGAAAATACAAACAAAAATCTATCTGAATCAATCCGAGACACCTCAATCGCATCAGCTACATACCTGGAGGCCCAGATTCCTCGCATAAGCTGGATTATGGAAGTCGAGAGAAGCACAGTAAGTTATAGTGCTCCCAGTCGCATCTGTCTCTTAGTCTGATCGATCTATCAGAAAGGTCTATTAACACCAGAGCATATTTTATAGGCTACTAGGCAAAAATCACACTGATTGCATGATCCAGTCCATCCATGATTTGTCCTTATTTTTGTATCCACGAACTGACTTTACAGTCTAGATCAAGCGTTGGATGGGGCATTTCTTCTTCTTCTTCTTCTTCTTTTCTTTTTTCTTTCTTTCTTTATTATTATTATTATTATTATTATTATTATTATTATTTTGCTTTTTTTTTAATTTATAACGATGAAATAACCACAATAACTGTGCAGCTCACGGAGCTTTTGCTCCGAAAGACCAAGATGAGGGCCGAGGTGAATGCATTGAACGTACACGGGTTCACAGCCTTGGATGTTTTACTGCAAAAAAATTGTAGCAAATTGAAGGATATGAAACTTGAAGCATTCCTCCGAAGAGCCGGAGCTAAAAGTGTTGATGCCATGCATCACATGAGAGACAACTGGACAGTTCAACCATTGTCTCTTCAGAAGAATAGGTGGAAGAAGCATGCTGATTGGTTGAACGAGACACGGAATGCACTAATGGTGGTGGCGGTATTGATCTCTACCATCACATTCCAAGCTGGAATCAACCCTCCCGGTGGGCTTTGGCAGGATGATAGTCCGAGTGGGGGCCACTATGCAGGGGAGTCGATCATGGCCTATTACTTTCCACTAAACTACACATTGTATGCAATTTTCAATGCGATGGCATTCGTTGCATCTTTGATCATTATCTTATTGCTGATAAGTGGATTCTCTCTCAAGAAACCGATTTTTATGTGGGCCTTGATGGTCATCACATGGATTGCCTCCTCTTCCATGATCGTTACTTATGCGCTGGCCTTTTTAACTTCCTCCATTGGAGAAAAATTTCCTTCTTACAGTCCTCTCATTGCTATCCTTTCGTGGCTCGTATTGATTGGTCTACTCTTTGCAGCACATTTCTTTCGCTTCATTATATGGTTGGCCAGGAAAGTTAATGCCCTCATATATATACAGAGAAACAAGCTACCTTCAATGGATGCAACCGATGTTGTTGAACATCAACGACGTTGGTCCCGCATGGAACACGTCTAATATATGTGCGTATCCATATATGTGTATTTATATTCATGCATATTGCTTTTCTTTGCTGTATCTTTGGGTTTTAGTACTGCATGTACCATGGAGTTTGTGATCAAGTCCTCTTTTTCAAATAAAGTTATGCTTCTAAAGGCTACAGCATATCTTAGATGGTAAGGAAAGTCTACATGTCATCTCTCTTCCTCTCATTCTATGTTGGATTGTAACTGGTCATTGGGTAATACATATGTATCAGTTTATAATGTTCATTTCTAGAAATAATATAGTGTTGAGGCAGAGGATGTCTTAAATGTGTTTGCTCTGAAAAGCCAGTATAAACAACTTATCTATACATGGTTTGTTGTTATATATATATATATATATATATATATATATATATATATATATATATATGTTGATTCTCTGGAAATTGGAAATTGTGCATGGAGAGACTGGTTCGCATCCATACACCAAGGAATATTATGGAGTAGCCTGTGTGGTTTCTTGCATTGTTGTTTTGCATGCCCAAAGTGCTTAGGCAATTATTTATGCCAACCTCTTTTGTTTCTGGATACCATCTTCTTGAGAATCTTAAAGATTGTCATGTTGAATTCTTCTACCAGACCATTTGCAGAATCTATAGAACGGATGATCCTTGAATTGGGGTCAACTACCATGTATAAACATTTTGGGAATTCTGAATCTGCAGATGATATTAGGTTTAAGGAAATGAAGGTCTATTCAAGTTTTGATTTTGGCAAAGGATGCTATTTCAAATGGCCATTAGCTGATTGAGGATTGATAGAACCGATGATATCCATTGTCCAAGCTTCAAATGGTCATGACACCACCGTGGGATGAAGTGGTTCTGGTGCTTGATGAATAAATTCGGCATGGAACTAAGAATCCTTTCATTGTTGTGCATATTCTATAGCATTCTTCACCATCGTGGGCCAATAGTAACCCAATCATCTGATATGGTTTTGTAATTTTGATCCTGCTTAAGTTCCCCAACAATCGCCATTATGTACTCTTTGAGAACTTCTTTCAAATCTTGGTTTGATAAACATGGGATCATATGACTCGCAATACATAGTTTGTAATTTTGGGTCATAATGGAACCTTGAAGATCTTCTGGAAATGCTGCTTCTCTCTCAAGAATTTTATCTAACAATAATTAGATTGTTTGGTTTGGAGTGCAGCTTTTCTTAAAAGTATTTAAAGGACAATGATCAAAAGGTGAGAGCTACCTCTCATAACTTCAGAAATCAACATTTTAAAATGTCTCTTTTTTTCTTCAAAATCAATATTCATATTTTTAAATCAAATTCTTGGAAATATGAATTGAATTCCACTGTTACTTTCTCACAAAAATGACGGCAAACTCAATTGCCATAGATATCAAATTCATTTCCAAGTATTCCCTCAATCCAAACATTGATTTGGAATAGAGGTCAAAATTTAGTTGTGATGTTCGCAAAGAAGAGAGAGTTCAATAAAAGGAACTTCTGACAAAGTAAGCTCCCATTCTTCTTCTTCCCTTTGTGACGTATTCTCCATAAAAAAATTTCCAATTTCTTGGATAGGAAGATCTTAAATCATAACCACAAGATAAAGATTAACAACAAAAGATCTTATATAACAATCATCGGTTGAAGATGCTTCGATTTTTAGATATGTTAACGTCTTCATATACAATAAATTATAACCTTCTATGAGATCAGGTAAAATTTACATAGTTCATATATATAAACCATACATGAGAATCTTAGAAAATGTCGCTCTTAAACTGATTTCATAAGCCTGGCATGCAACAACGACATTATCCAATGTATAATAGTAATATAGGTCAGTTCCTCGCTATGATTCAAACAAGATAAATGTAGGGGTGATTGGTGGCATACGTGCCAATGTGGACAGGGGCCAGCCATCAGGCACAAATGTTAGGATTTAGACCCACCCAACAAACCCGGATCAATCCTATGTGTTAGAGATTCAGATCTAACACCATCTGTCGAGCCGTGCGCTTTGCGGAAGCACGTTCTGGAATATGAAAGATGGAACAATCATAGTATAACAATAGAATAACCAAACGATAATCAAGCAAGCACACAAAACACAGTTTTACATGAAAAACCCCTTGTGGGAAAAAATCATGGCACAAAGCGACAGAGATCCACTATAATAAAAACCCTTAGAATTAGACCACTCACCTTCTTGTATTACAGACATCCCGATCTCCCTCTGCGATGTGCACCCCTTGAGATCTCCTTCACAAGCCTTTATAGGTGTCGGAAACCCTCTCTCACCTTGCTAAAACCCTAACCCTTAGAGAGAAAACTCGTAACAATCATATTAACTAAGCCCTAATGAAAAACAAACTTAAATATCCGCACTTGCGCAAAACCACGTAATCCCTACTGCTAAACCTTTGGTCGAACCGAATTAACACTTCGGTCGGACAAAAAAACCTCCAAATCTTCACAATTACAAAACTAAAAATCTTCCATAATTCAGTCAGACCAAGCCCCTGCTCGATCGGACCGAAAAGTGCCAAAACTGTCCAGCGATGAAACTTGAATTTCAACCAAAATTCAGTTTGATCGAGGCAATATTCGGTTATATTCGGTCGAACCGAATATTGCCTCCTCTACACAATAAAATTGACAGAATCTAAGGCACTGGTACAACAATCTCCACATTGACTTACATTCTGCCAAGTCACCCTTGTTAGTGCACTTTTCTGTGGTATACTAGTACACCTTATTTGTTAATCATGTGCGTCCATGTGTTGTAATGACGTTGAGCCTTAGCAAGCTGAAGAATGAAGATTCAAGTGGACAAGCATCATCAAGGAAGAAGAACGGGTAAAAGAGATGCCTTGGTCACCATAACCCTTTGAACCAAAACACCCTAACCCTTTAGATGACTTGATCCAATTAGAAAAATCCTTAGCCATCTTTATTAGCCTTAAAATAGTTAGAAAAACATAAAACATTAGACTAATAAAAGAGGTGCAAGCTGTTGTAAATGAAATAGCCCAAATAGCAGCTTTCGAGTGGACTTCAATCGATCGGGGTTCAGATTCGATAATACTTCGATCAATCGAATAAATAGTTTCATCAATCGAAAATATGTCCAACAACTTGCTGAACTCTCTGGACAGTTATTCGATCAATCAAATTGATTTTTTTATCAATTGAAGATTATTTCGATCAATCGAAGTTGATTTTTTTATCAATCGAAGATTATTTCAATCAATCGAACATATTTCTAGTAATTTCATAAAACTCTCTTAATAGTTTTCCGATCAATCAAAGTGGGATTTCGATCAATTGAAGATACCTCCGATCAATTGAAGGATATCTCCGATCGATCAAAGATGCGCGAATCTGCCCATTTTTCTACTGTTGGATTTATCTATAAAAGAGGGGGAGTTCATTTTTGGGTAAAAAAGAGGGATTTTGAGGAATTAGAAGTCACCATTGTTGAAGACCATTAGGAGCTCTAATCCTAACCCATTCAAGACATCTTCCTTTTGATTCATCACAAGCATGTAGCATTCAAAGCTTATGAAGAAGATGGTCTTGTTCCCTCTTGATCTTTAGAATCTATAACATAAACTAGATAGTTAAATCATTGTCTAAACTTTATAGAGAGATCCTTGTAGGTGAGATTCTCTAGGCAATCACTTCTCATTAGTTGTAAAGATCTCAAACCAACCTCCTACCACATTGGGCATCTCCAATGGAGCACCATATGCAAGGGAGCTGATCGTTAGAGCTAAAGCATCGACAATGCATCGGTAACAACATCGAGGGAGAAAAAGGGAGTTGATTAAGGCACAGGAGAGTGGATATCAAGAAACCCAAGCGGCCCATCAAACGAGGCTCAAATCCAACAAGTAAGTTGTCAATTTGTAAGAGTTCAGCCACTCTTTTTCCGTGGGGAATCGAGTGTAGAGTTTGATTTCCAAACTCGATAGGTTCGGTTGTAGGACCTACGCCCGATTGTAGGACCTACGCCCGATTGTAGGGCCGAATCAAGTCTCCAAGTGGGGATTCTTTGACCAGAGTATACGCTAGGTTTAGTTGTAGAATCTTGGCTCGGTTGTAGAGCTTAAAACCATTGAGATTTAATTGTAGGACCTTAACTTATGTGTTGAGTCTAAATTGAGGTTCGGTTTGAGGACCTTAGCTTGAGTAAGCCTAAATTAAGGTTCGGTTGTAGGACCTTGGGTCTAGTGTAGAGCGTAAATTGTCAAGTCTCCAAAGGAAAGCCACCAATACGAGTGTGTACGTAGTCTACCGACATGCGTGCATACGTATATGTTCGATTGTTAGACCCGGTCCTTGTGTAGGATTGTAAGGTTGGGATGAACCTATTTAAAACTCCTAGGTTATTAGGTGAACCTAATTTAAAACCCTCTAGTGAAATCTGGTGTACTTAAGGGTTGATTACAACAACCGTTAGTGGAGTAAACACGTAGTTGAACCACTATACATCGTTGTATTTGTGATGTTTTGAGCACATTGTTATTCTAACATTATATGTTTAATTGCTTAATTATGAATGCTTGAATGGAATGTACGCTATACACTTGATAGGTAAATTCACATACGCAAGTTGTAATCTCACTTCTAGACTAATCGTTATTCAATACGATAAAGCCATATATTGATTTACTCAGTACGCAATCTAATTTGGATAAAGACTTTTATCAGGTGGGACCCATCGTAATTATCCGGTGGGCTAAAATCAGGCTAGCTACTCATCCAGTGGTACACAATTTGGGAAATTTCTTGTACTAGGTCATTCTTTTGATGCTGGACCACCTGAAGAGAAAGATTAAAAATATTCTCATGTAGAAGATATTTACAAGGACTGCTCTAGCCCCTGTGGGGCTCGACATATCAATGGTCTGAATTAACACATGGACCCTACTTGTAAAAATAACAGAGTCGTGTAGACAGTCAAAGATTCCAATCATATCATATCATTAGGCAATCCAAGTAAGGAAACCTTTTTAATTACAGCTGATGTCTGAGATTCTAAAATCACTGATCCCTTGTCACCGACCAACGCCCATCTATCGGTCAACTGATGGTAGTCCAGAGAGATATCTTTAAAATAGGCGGATCGCTGGACCCTGTCGGTTGGCCGTGAGAGCCTCGAAACTGTCCAGGGAGAGTATCTGCACATTGGGGTGAAAATTCGGTCGGCAGACCAGTCAGGTTGGCCGGCCGACAACATCCCAGATTGAAGGCTCCACTAACATCCCACATACCTCTGTGGATCCGGGGATCCAACCCGTCTAAATGTTGTCCTCGGCTCCTTTGTTGCCCTATCCCCTTCTCAATGCGTGAGATATTTTCCTATATGCCTCCTTCCAAAGAGAACAACAAGACGCTCTGCTATAGATGGCTGTATTTCAAGATCCCACCAATCCACGTGCCATCCTCTGACTGTCCCATTTTATAGTTGGGAGAGTGTGTGGGACGCAGAAAATATCAGGCCATTCCAACCATTGGGTGGGCCACACCATAGAATACACTGCAACAATCATAGGAAAACTCCCAAGCAGAACAAATGATTGAATTAGCTGATTACTCATAGGACTGTCAATGCACCGGCTGGCCTGCCTCAGCACAGGATTCGGTTGGAGTACTAGTCCGAAGGGCTGGACTTGGGCTCAAAAATGTAGGCCCATTAATCAATTAGGCCCTCGTTGCATAGCAATCTGTTAGCCTGTCTTGAGTCTGGCTTGGCCTGGCCCTTAAGAGTTTACAAGGTAACTCTCTCTCTCTCTCTCTCTCTCTCTCTCTCTCTCTCTAATCAGACCAACCCTTGGGCTCAGGCACGGCCCAACATAAACATTTCTAGCTGAGCTCAGGCTGGACTATTTTAGCTAGCCCGTGAGCCTGCCTAGGCTCAGGCCTATGTTGAATAATGCAGGCCAGGCCAAGGCCATCCCTGCCCTAACGCAGCCAGTTGACACCCGTACTTGTTCGACAACCCTTTTCATGGGACATTCCTGCTAAAGAGGTTGGATGTCACACACCCAACTAATTGCATAATTTTCTCATCTACAACTAGCTGTGAAAATTCTCTAAGTAGGGCCATTTCAGGAGAGCTACACACCTTTCTGATCATGCACCCGTATAAACGAATCTAAGCAGTGGCTTAATGTATGATTCAATTCCAATCTGATTATGGCACTAAACCCCATTCGGAAAAATCAAACCTGACAAGACTCGACAGGGACCAACTACCAAATGAATCTGGATCCCATATGAGGAGGTAGTTATATGACATTTGATATATATGCAAGCACTCAAAAATTGTACTCGTACTATACATTAAGTAAAATTAAACCTACTAAACTTTAGAACCTACTATTAGAAGCTATAGTCCCAAAATCATATGGGTTGAACAACCCTAACTTCCGATTCATGGACACTTGATTATTGAAATAGGACCATTGGATGCTTTTGTAGCCGTGTATCAAGATTTTCTCTACTGCTCATTTTTAGTGAATTATTTTGAACCGAAGCTTTTGTGGCACAGAAGATGTTTCAATGGTCAATCACCTTCAGTATCCTTAAGGTATTTGGAACTGCTTCATTTTTTGGATGATGTCCTAGGAGGGGTCATAACTTGCGGACGGTGTGGATTTCAGACCACAACAAGACAGGTTTCTAAAAATAGTTGGGATTGAACGCTTGGAGGTGACAGAAGATCTGGATGATATTTGTTCCTACAATTTATCTCACTGGTATTAATTATATGAACGGTTTGGATTACATATAAACAATACCGTCAGTTCCAGGAAGGTTTTAATGGTGGACGTTGTTGTTTCTCACTGTTTTGTTGGTGAGGCTCACCTGGATTTTGGATCTGTATGATTTTTAGAATGAATTCATAATGTTGTCTTTCAAAACAGATGGACGGAATGATTTTATCATAGACAGCTTTATGGACCCAACACAGCCCAGGGCAGAGAGTGCCGGGTCACAGGCATTCCGCTCCTGCCAATGATAGATAGGGCTGTAAATGGGCGGGTTTAGCCAAAATCAGACCCGCCCATTTACTAAACGGGTCTAGGTCCAAATTTTAGACCCAGACCCTTTTACTAAATGGGCGGGTCCGGGTCGGGTCCAAGTCAACCCATCAGACCCATTTATAAATGGGTCCGAGTCTGGGTAGAGGGAGATCCACCCAGACCTATTTATAAATGGGTCAGGTCTAATGGGTCCGGGTCTGGATCAAGTATGCAAGCATTTTACAAGGCTTAAAATCAGGTCTGGACGGGTCCCTTGAAACATAGACCAAAACCACCCACTTACTAAATGGGTTCGGGTTGAGTCGGGTCAGGCCTAATATAAAGAAACCAAACCCAGACCCGTTTAACAACTGGGTCTGTTCTTGGACCCAAACCCATACCATTTAACAAATGGGTCGGGTCTAAATGGGTTGGGTCCGGGTACCCCATCGGGTCCGCTGACCCATTTACAACCCTAATGATAGAGCGCCATATGAGTAATAATGAAGTTATCTTCCATTTCGTGTGTAATCCAAACATTGAATATCTGAAGCCTAAGTGGGCTCCTCTCCAAGGAACAACAGTGAATGGAGAACCATCATCGAAATGACCGTTGGGGCCCACCTTGTCATTTATTTGACATCCAATCCTCTGGTTGAGGCCCAGTGGACTAGGCTGAGTGGACCATGCACACTAATATCAGTTGGACCCAATATCTCACTGGGCCCTAGGGTATCAAATACATCCACATCTCTAGTGGGCTGAAACCCGCGGTGATTGGCCACCATTAAAACCTTCCCTAGGCCACTTTAACTCTATTTGTCATCCAAACTACTTAAAACATGGGCTTGCTCTGGACCCGCTTGATGCCTATAATGACACCGCCCATCAAGTGGGCCGCATCACAAAAATTGAAACAGGCGACCCAAATCTCGGGTGAAGCACACAACAGGAGACGGTTCTGATTGAATGGCCACAATTAAAGTTTCCCTGAGGCCCACTGTAAACCCTACCATGACATATATAGCTATGTACATAATGTCCATATCCAGACCTCACTATAACGTACGTGTTTTATCCATACTATTCAACCATTTCTCCAATTGAGCGGTCCTGACTGTGGAACCAGCTGTAGACCTCACCTTCAGGTGTGCCTTGTGCATCGATCTATACTATTAATCATTAAACCACCTTAATGTACCTGAGTTACCTATACCGTCTGCTTATTGTGGACCCACTGTAATATTTACGTGTGAACCATTTGTTGGCGAGACCACTTGGAAGTAGGACCCCATCATATATATACATAGAGAGAGAGAGAGAGAGAATGATCTCACGCGCACCGGCGTAAGGTGCTATTTCCGCAATTACTGTTGGTTCTAACGGCTTGCGTGCAAAAGAGAAGACAGGCTGCTAAAAGAGACTCGCTACCGTGGAAAGAGACTCGCTACTCTCTTGCGTGACAAAAGTAGCGTACACTTATTTGCGTCTCCCTGTCATACACTAGTTCTACTGCCCGATATTACCAAGTTATATAAGCCCCATCATGATGTATGTGTTATATCTACATCATCCATCCATTTTTGGGAGACTAGTTTGGGTCATGGGCTAAAAAATGAGGCAAATCCACTGGTCAAGGGGACCGTACTGCATAAACCAATGGGGACAATGAGGCTGTCGTTCAATCCTTTACAGGGCCCACCATAATACTTATTTTCCATCCAACCTGTTCACAAAGTCACACAGACCTGGATTAAGGAGAATCATAAATATCAACATGATCTAAATCTTATGTAGGCCTCAAGAAGTTTTCAAAAGTAAGCGTTCAATCGCCACTTCTTTTTGTGGTGCATTTTACCTGAGATTTGGATCTGCCTCATCTTTTAGCCCATGCCCTAAACTAATCTTCTAAAATGGATGGACGGTGTGGATATAAACCATGTATCATAGAGGGCCCCACAGAACTTAGTGTCCTCAACCCACCGCTTAGTTCAGCGGTGTTTGCCACGCGAGGCAATCCGCTCCGCGTGCAACTTCGCTGAATCCCGAATCCCACTGTGATGTCTGTGCCATACATCCACGCCATCCATCCCTTTGATGGCATGTTTTAAGATATGATCCAAAAAATGAAGTAGATTTAAATCTTCCACACCATAGGAAACAGTAGTTATTGAATACCCACCATTAAAAAAGTTCTAGTGGGCCACAAAATTTTTGGATCAAGTTGATATTTGTGTGGTTTTTTCATCCCGGTCTTTTTTATCTTATTAACAGGTTGGATGGAAACAACACATTCCAGTGGCCCCCAAGAAATTTTTAATGGTGAGTATTCAATAACTACTTTCCTATGGTGTGGTCCACCGAAGATTTGGATCGGTTTCTTTTTTTAGATCATACGCTAAAATGAGCTATCAAAACGGATGAACCGCGTGGATTTAAGGAACATGCATCACTAGTCAGGGTCACCCACTCGACGAGATTGCCGCGCCCCCCATCTCACTCGGACATCTCACTCGGACGAGGATTGCATGCCAAAGCCTTTGGCTGCAGAAGCTAGGTCGGGCCAACCGTGATGCTTGTGAGAAATCCAACCGGTCCATCCGTTTTGAAAAATCATGTTTGGACATTGGCTAAAAAATGAGGCAGATTCAAAACTCAAGTGGGTTGCACTATAGGAAAAAGTGGATAGGGAAATGCTCACCGTTGAAACCTCCCTGGTCCACCATGATATTTACATGCCATCCGTGCCGTTCCTAAGGTCGTTCTTACTGGGATGAACTGAAACCACAAAATTATTAGCCTGATCCAAAACTTATGTGGCCCCACACATTTTTCAATGGTGGACATTCAATCCTCACTGTTTCCTTATCGTGCGTCTTACTTGAGTCTTGGATCTATCTCATTTTTAGGCCAATGTCCTAACATTATCTAGCAAAAGGGATAGACGATGTGGATTTCTCACAGACATCACAGTGGGCCCCACCTTAGATCCCACAGAAAGTTCATGAAAAAGGCTATTGGAGGCAACCCCTGCCAGCATGAGAAAGGGAATCGGAGTGCGGACTGCGTGGTGTGCCGGTGACCATGCACTGTAGACTCCACTATTGATGTATGTGTCCTATCCAAACCGTCCATTCATTTGTCCAGATCAGTTTAGGCTATGATCCAAAAAATGAGGTATATCCAAATCTCAAGTAGACCACACCAAGAAATGGTGGGGATTGAACACCTACCATTGAAAACTTCTTAAGAGCTACAAAAGTTTTGGTTCAATCTGATATTTGTTTCTTCCCTTAATCCAGATCCGTGACACGTTATGGACAGGTTGAATGGCAAAATAAACATCATGGTGGACCCTATGAAGTTTTCTACAGTGGGCATCATTGTCCCACTGCTTTTCGTGGTGTGATCGACTCAAAATTTGGATCTGCATACTTTTTTTTGGCTAATACCATAAAATAATCTCTCCAAATGGATGGGCGGTGTGGATATGACACATGGGGCCATAGAACTTGGTAACTTCAGCACACCTCGCAATCTACTTTCGTCAGTTTTCCGAAACGGAGAGGGAGGGTGAGGGGAGCGAATTAGATGTTACCCTGGTAACACCTTAGTGGGTGTTACCACTACCGTGTGGGGCCCATCTTGATGTATTGTTTATATATCTATGCGGTCTTATCTGTTTTCTCGTATCATTTTAGGATATGATCCAAACCTTACCATGGGCTCTTTGGAATTTTTAATGGTGGGGCACTCAATCACACTGTTTCCAGTGGTATGGTCCACTTGAGATTTGGATCTGCATAGTTTTTGGAACCTTATCATAAAATGGGCTGTATAAACGGATGGACGGAGTAATATATAAAATATCATCCATGTGGGCCATACGTTAGGGTTAACACCCACTAAGTTGTTCCCGGGGTAACACCTAATTCGCGCCCGAGGGGAGAGCAAAAGTCTTTCCCGCAGCTTACACACGGGTGTCTTGTTCCTTTTGCTTTATAAAGTAGTTTGTAATCATAGCTGTTAAAATTATCCTAAGGCTGAAAAAGTAAGTGCGGAGACAGCACCTTACGTGCCGGTGTGCGTGAGATCATCTCTCTCTCTCTCTCTCTCTCTCTCTCTCTCTCTCTATATATATATATATATATATATATATATATATATATATATATTATATACCGGGCGCGGATTTCGCAGCGCGGATTTCCTGCGAAAGCCATGCGCAGGAAGTTCCTGCGCTGGGAACCAAGGTGGAGCCACAGTGATGTTTTTTGATGAATCCACCCCGTCCATCCGTTTTGGGAGCTCATTTTAGGACATGATAACAAAAATGAACCGGATCCAAGACTCAAGTGGGCCGAAAACGTGAGGATTAAAATTCCACAGTTGAAATATTTGTGGAGCCACAGGAGTTTGGAATCAGGATAATATTTGTGTTTCCCGTTCATCCCAGTAGTAGTGACGTTATGAACGGTATGGATGTCATATAAACATCACCCTGAACCCCAGGGAGGTTTCAACGGTAGTAATTTACCTACCCACCTTTTCCTTTAGTGAGGCCCACTTGAGTCTTGGATCCGGTTCATTTTTGTTTTCATGTCCTAAAATGAGCTCCCAAAACGGATTAACCGGGTGGATTCATTAAAAAACATCACTGTGGGCCCCACCTTGGGTCCCAGCACAGGAACTTCCTGCGCAAGGCTTTTGCAGGAACTTCCTGCGCAAGGCTTTTGCAGGAAATCCGCGCCCCTAGTTACCTATCTTTTGGGCTATAAATAGATTAGTACCTACTTTTAAACTTATTCTAAATCAGTAACTAAGGTTTGTAATATTACGGACATCTTACTACTTTGTTGACATTGACTGACGGAAGAGTAACATAGACATCCATTTTGTCACAAAAAGACGCATTTACCCCTACTTATATAGAATGATGATGGTGCTTACTGTACAGACAGCTCATCCAGAGGATACTGCTGTCTAGTGTTGGCAAGGGCGGAAGCCCTTTTGGGTGGTAATAAGGGCCCCACCATGATATATGTGTTTCATCCATCCGTCCATCTATTTTGTTAGATCATTTTCGGGCCAAGGCCCGAAAATCAGTTAGATCCAAGTCTCAAGTGGAACACACCATATGGAATGGTGGGGTCAAGTCGTTGCCCTTTTTGGTAGCTATTTGATGGCCACTCGTGGGCCCCACCATGATGTATATGTTAGATCCACGCAGTTCATCTGTTTCTGCAGTTTATTTTAGATTGTGGGTCTGAAAATGAAGAAGATCAAGATTTCAAATGGACCATACCAACGAGAATAATTTCCACCGTTGAAACCTTCTTAAGCCCACTGTGATTTTTTATACTGTCTATTATATCCAAACCAAATCTCTTTGGACAGGCCATGAGCTAGCGAATTCGATGGACAAATTAAAATTTTCATATTGACCCCACCTTGCTGGGAAAGCACAATGATAACAATGGAAAGGGTCACTGAAACAGACAGCGTCTAGAGGACGCTGCTACCGGCGGACGCCCTTACTAGACGTGATCTAGGGACCCACCATGATGTTTATGTTTTATCCACATCGTGTGGACCCAATGCATGACAAGCAAGGCCAACTAATGGGGCCCACCTCATGAATGGATTGGATCCAACATTCTGCGATTGAACAATTCTAACCATCTAATAAGGTGGGGCCCAAAGTGATTTTTTTTTATAAATCCACCCCGTCCATCCGTTTTGGGAGCTCATTTTAGGACATGAGAACAAAAATGAACCGGATCCAAGACTCAAGTGAGCCTCACTAAAGGAAAAGGTGGGTAGGTAAATTACTACCGTTGAAACCTCCTTAGGGTCCACGGTGATGTTTATATGACATCCATACCGTTCATAACGTCACTACTACTGGGGTGAACTGGAAACACAAATATTATCCCGATTCGTAACTCTTGTGGCTCTATAAATATTTCAATTGTGGACATTCAATCCTCACATTTTTTGCCCATTTGAGTCTTGGATCCAGTTCATTTTTGTTCTCATGTCCTAAAATGAGCTCCCAAAATGGATGGATGGGGTAGATTTATCAAAAAAACATCACTTTGGGCCCCACCTTGGTTCCCAGCACAGGAACTTCCTGCGCAAGGCTTTTGCACGGTTTGGGTGGATCCCCCGATCCACTGAGGTCGAAGGATCCCGGGATCCACTGATGTCAGTGGATCCCCAACTGTGGGGCCACTTTGATGTATGTACCTTACATCTACACCGTCCATGCATTTCGAAAGCTCATTTTAAAGCATTATCCAAAAAATGAAGCATATCCAAATCTTACGTGGACCATACCACATGAAATAGTAGTGATTGAATCCACACCATTAAAAACTTCATGGAGGCCATTAGAATGTTTATTTTCCATCCAACCTGTTTAAAAGGTCACAAAGACCTGGATGAAGATACCAAACAAAAATCAGCTTGACCCAAAACTTTTTGTGACCCACTAGAAGCTTCTAACGGTTGAGTACCATTGTTTACTGTATTATGGTCCACCTAAGATTTGGATCTACTTCATTTTTTAAATCATACTCTAAAATGAGTTTCAAAATGAATGGACAGCGTGGATGCAATACACACACATCACACAGTGGACGACACGGTAAGGGTTCCACCTACCTCGGTGGATCCAGGGATCCAGCGAAGCCGTGCCCGGGGAGAGGGGTTAGGTAAGTTGTATTTTAGTGGTTGTAAATTTGTGGGGCCCACCTTGCTGATCTGTTGTATATCCACATCGTCTATCCATTTTTCTATAATAAACTTAAGGGATGAGCCTAAAAATGAAGCAGATCCAAATCTCCATTGGACCACCGTATACAAAATAGTGGAGATTGGCTCAAAGAAGGTTTAAATGGTGCACATTTGAGATATTACCGTTCATGCAGTGTAGCCCACTTGATTAAGTTTTTTTTTTTTTTTTTTCCATTTATTAGAATCTTTCGATGAACAGAAATGGATAGACGGAGTGAATTTGTCTAGGTCATCTCTATGAGCCCCACATAGCTTCCGATGACAGGCTAAGATTACACACATGTATCCGTCTGTTTGCAACTAAAAGGAGGGATAAGATCGTCTTTTTTAGAAATACCGTATGGCTTTGTATCATATACATAGGAAAGATAGACGGTGGGTACCAATATGACTAACGTTTGCAATCCTTGGGTACTAATTTGGAATAAGTTTAAAAGTAGTTACTAATCCGTCTATGGCCCAAAAGATAGGTACCTGTACGGCAATGACTCTCTCTCTCTCTCTCTCTCTCTCTCTCTCTCTCTCTATATATATATATATATATATATATATATATATATATATATATATATATATATATATATATATATATATATATATATATATATATATATATAGGGTCCACTGTAGTATAGGAGTGTTACCTACGCCTTCTAAACCGTTATAGAATTACTACGATGTTTATTTGCAATGTAACCTATTAACAACCCCCTCGGAAGTGGAGCCATCAGATTATACGTGTTTTATCAAAACCATCTATCATATGAGGGCAATCTTAGTATGTGTATGTGAAGACCATTCGATTTGTCAACCCATGAAAAGAGGCCCAAGCCTGATAATGAGATATATCAAAAGTCCATTGGACTTAAAACATGAAACAAATTCGAATCGGGCTACTCCCGACCTAAGATATGTGATAGGCCAAATGTCAAGCCCACTTAATTGAAGAATTGGTGATTTACATACTCTACTGATGAGCCCACTTAGGCCTTAGAGTGGTGAGTCCACTAGTAATAAGGCCCACCTAAATTAAAGCCTTGTAGGCCCAATTAATGGTGGAAATCATGTCTGGTCGAAGCCACTGACGGAATATATATCTTGTAATGAATGAGATGTGAATGTGATTATAAATAATGTATGAGATTGTGATAGTGATGGATGATGGTAATGATATTGGTGATTATGGATTAGTAGAGATATGTGATATGATGCCTTTAACATATTAATGTTAATCACACTCATGCATCATGGAATGATGATATGTGCATGTGTACCATAATACATTCATCTATGCATAAGATATGTTCTTTGTAGTTGGGTCACATGATCGAGAATTGATATAATCGATAGTGGCACATGATGATTTTATGGATTTTCTACCCTAAAAGCTAAGAAAACCTTGGACTCATGGTATTACATGCACATAGTTATGTGCCTTGGCATAATCACTTTAATTCATGTATAATCATGACATATATGATGATGGTGATACTACAGTTGTGCCGTATAACATGAATTGGATCTAGGTGATGAAATGTGTATTTATGATGATAACTTGGATTATCCCTAAAAAGGGACGAGATACTGAAAATCCGAAAATATTAGGAAATGATGTGCCCATTCGGTTGAAAGTCCCTAAACCCTGATATTACCTAGGGATGCCTTGTCGTCGAGCTAAGTAGATACATGGGTCATGGATTTGACTCTCACTGATGAGGTCGGGTAGAGAAGAGGTGGGTCCAACCTGCTTAATGTGGCTGAGGTACAAACAGGGACCGGTCTAACTCACCGACGAGGAGAAGCATGAATGAGGTTTGTTACTCACGTGCCGGGTGGAAGTCCTACAATAGCACCACAATATGGGTATGCGAAGTCGATTGTTTGTGTCTGGTGTATGGGCATCAACTATGGTGTTTTCCAAGATTATATAGTTACCATGATATGGTATGACAACATGATTTGATAATGTGGCTATAGACACGTGTGATACAGTTATGGTTGTGGTAATAGAGATGTGGTAGCATGACATAGTGATGCTGGTAGCATTAATTCAACACATGATCATGAAGCTCATGCATTCTTTTTATAATTTTTTTAGGACAATACCTAAATCAGGGGTAGCAGATGATGCATGATGCATGACTTTTAGATAGTACACTTTTGTTACTTTTTGTTGGATATGTACTTTGGTGGAAAATTGTAATGTAAATATATTAATGTATGATGAGAACTGGATTATTGTGTTGGAAATGTCAATCTTTATGCCTCATATCTACTAGTGAAAAAAAAATTGTCCCTAAAATTTTTAGTCGGGCACTGAGCTTAGGACTTAATGTATGGGTGCCAGGTGCCAAATTCAAAATTCAAGGCATCGCGAGCCAAGTTCAGCCACCGTGGATCAACCATGTGAGAAGCCGAGTTTGGGGTGCGACATAGCACCATAGAAAAGTGGGGCCCACAACAAGATGATTGATCTCATGTACCTTTTCATGATCCTCTTATAGAGAGGTTTTATACAACCATGATCAACTGTTTCCTCACAAGAGGGCAAAATTGGGAATAAAAGAGTCAATATTGAAGGGCGCAGTAACCAACCTTTTTTTTTCTTTTTTTCTTTTTTTCCCCTCCTTAAGAGAGCATATGCAGTGACTTGAAGAGTCAATAGAAAGGGGAGCCCACAATATGAAAAATGACAAATGGATATTAGGTACTTTTCCACCGTTTTTACTTAACATATCTTTCACACTACCATGGCCCACTTCTTTCTCACAAAGAGGTAAATTAGTAAGATGAAAAGTAAATAATGGGGGGGGGGGGGGGGGGGGGGGGGGGGGGGGGGGGGGGGAGTTGAAAAGTCAATAATAGAGGTGAAGATGGTGTGGTCAACGGATGGATCATTCACATCTTGCTACACATTTGAGCCTGATTTTGGAGACAAGGCATAGAAAAAGTGGTGGCCTCTTGAGCGACTTTCATCTTTGTTACGATGATCAGAGCCTTTTATCAGACAATCTTGATAGTGTAGATGTGTTGCCTAAAAGAATCAGAGCCATCCAATATTCAGATAGGTACGTATGCACATACAATGGGCTAAAATATCAGGTCATTAGTTCATGAGGTGAGTTAGAAGTGGATAACATAGTGTGGATCATGTATATCTGATTGCACTAGTGCTTTCTAGCCGGTCAGTGCGTTGAGGCAAGTACGCATGCCTCTTCCAATTGGGCGCTCATCTCAAATGAATAATAGGCAGACGTATCATTAGGTAATCCCGATGGTGTAGATTTCTTGACTCAGGGAATCAGGCCCATCTAATAATGAGATGAGCATACCAAAATGATGTGGAGACCGCCCGTCAACACTATCCGTAATTCATTTTCTGTGTGGATCTACCTGGCCTAACATAAGTCATGGGAGCGAATTAGCTATTACTACTCCGGTAACAGCTTAGTGAGTGTTACCCCTACCGTGTGGGGCCTACCTTGATGTATCTTTTGTATATCTCCATCTGTTTTTCTGTCTCATTTTAGGACTCGATCCAAAATTATAAGAAGATCCGTATCTCAGGTGGACCATACCAATAGAAAGAGTGATTAATAACCATTAAACATTTTGCGGGACACGAAAGATTTGGATCAATATGATCTTTTGGATCAATATGATCTTTCTAATGTCCTTTCATCCGTATCTTCTTGACATTAACAACAGGTTAGATTGCAAATAAACATTAATAAAATGTTACAATGAGCACTTTGTAAATTTTAATGGTGAGGCACTCAATCAACACTGTTTCAAGTGGTGTGGTCCAAATGAGATTTTTATATCTATAAATTTTTGTATACCTTCCTAAAATGGTCCACAAAAACGGATGGACAGAGTGGATATGCATAATATCATCAATGTGAGCCCTACGGTAGGGGTAAGTCATCTACAAAATGGAATGCGACATTAGGATATCCCTGATGGCAGGCACCAGTGGGACTCACTGTGATGTATACGTTTTATATCCATTCCGTCCATCACTTTTCCAACTCATTTTAGGGCATTAGTCCAAAAATGAACCATATCTAATAGAGTAATATTCAAGTAGACCACACCACTGGAAGTAGTGGGAATTAGAGGTCTACAGTACTATTACAGCTTGGGGCCACAGTTTTTGGATCAAGCTGATATTTGTGTTTCCCGTGCATCTAGGTCTGTGTGACCTTATGAACAGGTTTGGATGACAAATAAATATTATGGTAGGCCATATAAAGTTTTTAGTGGTGGGCATTTAATCACCACTGTATCCTGTGGATCCTGGTTCAGCTCTATTTAATGGGCACGAGAGTGGTTCAGCTGTATAAAGTAACAAATAGTAGAACAAAATGAGGAATGGTCCACACTCAATGTTCGTTCTTTTCCGTGGTTTAAAGTTACTAATACCACCGGGTCAAGCAAAGCGGCAGCGAGTTAGTGGGTCAATACGTGGGACCATTTATTCATGTAAAATGGTCCCATGCATTTTGTTTTTCTCTGGCCTACACTCAACCTTAGCTTTTCCATGGTTTAAAGTCGTTTATCTCAGCAGGTCAAGAAGCTGACGCTAATCAGTGGGTCAAGCATGTGGTGCCATTCAAATTTCACTTTTTGCACGTTTTTTAGGTCATTTATTCTCACCAGGTCAAGTCAGCCGCGCCCATGACAGGTGCTTGTCAAGCATGTTGTACCATTCAATTTCATTCTTTGCCCGGCCTGAAAAATCAGAATTTTAAACAGGGTCGCCCGATGGGCCCAGCCTGAAATAGTGCAAATCCAAGGCTCAAGTGGGCCACACTACAAGATAAGTGGGAATTGGACATCTACTATTGAAAATTTCTTTGGCCCTCCGATGGAGATGATATTTGTGTTTTCTCTTCATCCATGTCAGTGGACCTTATGAAGAGGTTAGATGGCAAATAAACCTTATAGTGGAATTTAGGAAGGTTTCAACATTGGTCATTCAATCCCATTGCTTTATATGGTGTGGTCCACTTGCACTTTAGATGTACCTT